>JAECMU010151135.1:2658-14345 GCA_016106625.1 Dracogyra subfuscus | reverse complement strand
CCCCCCCCGCCCCCTTTAAAATAAAAATAAAGACTACGATCGTGGGTCGTCTTGTTTCTCGGCATATCGTGATTTCATTATACATAGTCAAACAACAACAAAAATTAAGGTGGAAAAAAAAGAAACAAACAAGACATTTTAATTTATCGGTCACGATAAGAAAAGTTTGCATAGGAATAGGATGTTTTAAATGTTCTTTTGGTTGCATTTGACGTTCGCCACTTCCGGGTTCTTGTGCTTCGAACTTACTGAAGTAAAAATGGTTTCATCGATTTAAATCACGTTGTCATCGTAAATGTACCCATTAGTGACACACTTGATTATCTCCTCTTGTCGGCTTTTTAATTAATCAACAATATTTTAAAATACATTAAGGTGAACACTTAATCGGCAGATTGGTTGGTTTGTCTAACCTTGCATCACGTGTGACGGGGGGGGGGGGCGTGCCACCGGTGGAGAAGGATATGCTCACCTTTCACGAACACCTGATATCACCATTTTCATGGTGATTCATGAGTGCATGCCATCACAGTCCTATGTATTCCATTGGTCTCTGTGCGGGTGTGTATTTGCAGAATGGGAGGTGCAGGAAGGATGAAATGTACACTGCCGTATCTCCTTGAGAGGTGCAGGAAGGATGAAGTGTACGCTTCCGGTCCCCCTGTTAGCAACTCACCCCATAGTGGATCATGGAAACTATCACGACTTTGTATAGAACGTCCTCTGGACTCTGCCTTGTGCAGGGATACGATTTTGACTGCGCCATGGTTTTGTCGTTTAGATTAACTCGTCATACGGAGGGGTCAATTGTCAGAAACATTGCATTGGTTGGCTCTTAACAAATACAGCCAATAGACAGATGCCTTACTAATGGCACATCTATGTAGCCAATTTACTGATTTCAGGTTATAATGATAAATAAAGATATTTAATTTTGAGAATATATAATGTAATAAGATTTAATCTCTTAAAAACAAATCCAGATATTTGGCATGAATTCCGAATATGGGACGAAAATTCCAGAACGGTTTAACACTATCCTTAACTAACTATTTACCAGCATAATTATTTTAACCTCCTATCTTTAAAAATACCAGCAGGACATGTTTTACTTTCTATATTTGAATGGCTGGAAGTGTGACTGATCCCTCTGCTCTCCTTGCAGATTAGAATAACTTTGCATCCAGATTCTAACTCTGTGTTTCTGATACTGCATTTCAGGTTTAGAACCCTGCATCCAGATTCTAACTCTATCTTTCTGATACTGCTTTTCAGATTCAGCACCCTGCATCCAGATTCTAACTCTGTCTTTCCTGATACTGCTTTTCAGGTTCAGAACCCAGCATCCAGATTCTAACTCTGTCTTTCTGATTCTGCTTTTCAGGTTCAGAACCCAAACGATGATAAAATGACATTTTTAGAATGGTTGAATGATGTTTCTAAGGAAGCCATTCAAGAGCAACCATCAGGTACAAGTAGGAATGAGCTAACAAAACAGGTGGAAAGTATGTCTCTGCCAGAAAAACTAAGGCGGAAATTTAGGGAGACGTGAAAGAGTATTTCAGGAATATTACCGGGATTTCCCGTATTTAAGCCCACTCGAAATTAAGCCCATGGGCTTAAAAACGGATATAAATTTATAGTTACCTCCCCTGTGTTACCGTTTTTAAACACTTATCTATCATCAAACAGTACTAGTAATCGACCTAAGTTGTCCAATTGAAACTTAATAATGGAACTATCGCCATTTCTGATTTTCTGCATTTTAAGGGAATTCCTTTTGGCGACATGTAACAACAAATTAGAATACGTCACACTTCCCAATATAACTATTCTAATTTGGTTCGTATTTGCAATTTCTATTATATTTAATTATACTTATACATGTCGGAAATCAGTTTGTATTCAGATGCGATGCGATGTAACAATATTATTTATAAAATTTTACAAGAACGGTAATGCGCCAAATAAATTTACATGACCGATGCACGAACGAAACAATCATTGGTACTGTTTGTGCAGGTCTGACTTATTATTACTAGTATCCATGTGTAATCTGAAACCGAATTATGCGTGTTATATAATCATGAATGTAAACATTTCCCGTTGTATTTTTAATCAGTGTTCACTCATACCATTCTTTGACATCTTTGGCATTTTGTTACCGTATGAAGTTTGAAGTTTTATTAGATTTTACAAAATTAATTTTTTCAAAACATATCATACACCATTGCGAACATACATTATAGAAGCATTTATTTTAACTCCAAAATTGAGAACATTTCCATCTCAGTTTTTAGCTATATGACCACATCTGGCTGTAGTACCGGTCGGAACTGATGGTTCATTAACCAATTCACTCCGGCTGTCACTTGCGCTGTAAACCTATGTGCCAAAAGGTCGATGCACAATATTACAAAATAACATGGGCAAAATACAGCCAGAAGGCTTACCATTAAACATACATATTGTTTTAATTTTTCTCCATTTCCTAGAAGTGAATATGTGAACCATTTCCCTTACGGAAATAATTTACCCAAACTTCACTCTCCAGACAGACACACACACACACCTCTAAAATCCTAGCACACACTGAGGGTCACATGTGCGATTAAGGATAGTTGTGAGATGGAAGTTTCACTCATTGACAAGTTTGCCAAACAGCCACCCTCCTCATTTGATAAAATGATTATGAGGAAAAACACTAAGAGTGTTCTCGGTAACATCTTGAAGTCGACTGTAAGTGTGCACCTTCAACTTCCTGATGACACATGCTTCATCCTTGATGGAAATCACCTCCTCCAAAGCTTGCCAAGTCTGTGACCACTATGTATCATATGTGCCTGAACACTGTGGGCCAGACTCTGTCTTACTGGTGGGGAGAGAACGTAGCCCAATGGTACAGCACTCACTCAATGCGCAGTTGGTGTAGGATCGATCCCTGTTGGTGGGCCATTTGGGCAATTTTTCGTTCCAGCCAGTGTACCGCAACTGGTATACCAAAGGCCGTGATATGTACCACCCTGTCTGTGGGATTGTGCATATAAAAGATCCCTTGCTGCTAATCGAAAAAGAGTAGCACATGAAGTACCGACGGTGGGTTTCCTCTCTCAATATATGTGTGGTCCTTAACCATATGTCTGATGCCATATAACCATCAATAAAATGTGTTGAGTGTGTCGTTATATAAAACATTTCTTTGTTTCTTCCTGTCTTACTGTTTGATGGATATGGAAGGGGAACCTCAATAAAATCTGCTGAACAATAGCGACAAGGACAGCATAACACATCAGCTGATATAGTTTTTGATTTGGAAATGACAACCACAACATTGCACAAGCCACCTCAAACATGGATCTCTATATGCTTTCTTGGCACAACCCATTACAAGTATGCTGTATTGATGAAATTCAAGCAGCTTTTTACAAACAACACCTGATGTTTGTACATGCAACCACAGGGTGCGATACTGTGTCTGCCCTCAACAATCAAGGGAAGAAGGTTCTTACACAGGTTGATGATGGCGACAACTGGGACTGTCTTTTCTCAGTCTAACAGCACTCACAATGATGTAGCAAATGTTGGAGAGTTATTTCTGCAAAAGCTATATTGAGCAGTTAAATCGAAGTCACTGGACAAGTATCATTATGTCATGTATTTGCAATCTGTCCATAAAGCATTGTTATATTCATCTTGTTTTAAGTTGGAATCACTCCTATTAACTTCAGCAGCTGGGAAATATCATAGCTTTAGAGGATACCATACTGTACATGTATGCATATTTTCTATTTTAACAGACAAATGTTTTGTTTGTTTTTTGTTGGTTTGTTTAACGACGGACATATGGTTATGTCGAGAAAAAAAACCCAGTGGTCAGCTGACGGGGAACGATCCTAGACCGACCGCGCATCAGGCAGGCACTCTACCACTGGGCCATGCTGCCCGCTAACAGACAAATGATTCACTTTTTGGTTGTGTAGTTTTTGTTTAATAAAATTTTGTAGAGGATGGCGTATTATTCCTGACTTTGGTTTACATCTGGACACCTGTTCTTAACTTATTCTGATGCCTGGATAATGTGTTTTGTCTTTTCAGATTTTCTTCAGAAATCATTGGGTATTGTGGATATGCTTGAGACAGTAAAAACAGAAGCAAATACTACAGATGCAGAACAGAAAAGAAATGTAAATAGAAATCATTATTCAAGCTTGTCTGTCATACTGATTTTATGAAACTATTGCCCAATCAATTGAGGATAACACATGAATCTTGACATGAGTTTCGTAAATTCAGTACAACTCCCATAAGAGTAGTCAAAACAGAAACAAATACTATATTATATTTCACATGCTCAGTCTGAACCAAAATTGGGGAAACAACGTCATGTTATGCCAACACTTCCCAAAATACATGTCAGTGATAGAAATAAGCAACATTTTTCACTTGCCCACAGGACAAGTCTGGTGTAATTTTCACTTGTCCGCCTGCATTTTCACTTTTCCACAGTATTTACCCAATTCCCCACCCCCAACTGTTTGATAATTTGCGCTATGTTGTTGCTATTGAATTTAGCGCCGTGTTAAATGCTTGTGATTTCCGCTTGTAAAATACCTAGGCTAAGAATACTGACTTCACAGTATATTCCATTTATTAGAAAAACATAAACAAATAAATAAAATAAAATAATTAAAATTTACGGTCGTTTTAAAATCCAGCTAACTTATTAAATTTCACATCAGTCTTACCAATTTATATCTAACAAACATGATTATTGTAAACTAATTTTATTCAGTGTACGTTTAACTGCAATTTGTATAAATACCGTATGTTAATTTCCTACTATCGCGATCTGCATGCGTGCTCTCGACCATTCGAAATTAACAAAGAAATAACCGAAACTGCAGTTTGGTATTCATTGATGTGAACAATTATTATTTTTCTACACATTTACATCAAGATTTACTCCTGTGTAATCGTATTGTTGGAAAACAAATCGTATTGTTAATGTCCGCAACAATATCTTTTGACACGTGGGTGTCAGTTGACTCTAAAGCGTGACGTATTGGTGCCGAGAGCTGTCCTCAGTTCAGCCAACGAACGTTCTTCCTAACGTTAGCGAACTATTTTATTGGTGTCCGTCATGTCCATTTGGTTTAACATGAGTTGCACAAACCAATCCAGCAAACGTTTTCTTTTCATTCGGTCTGGCTGAACTCAGCCCTTTGGATCGCCAACATGTATTCAAATTCACACACTGTCTGTTTTTATTACTTTGGTTCAAAGACTTTACAGACTTTGATTTTATACATGCTGAATGCATGCCGTTAAAATTAATAACAGTATTTATTAAAATAAGCAAACTTCATTAGGCACAAGCTGTATTCAAGATGACATTGTTTCTTGTTACTGGTCACGAGAGTTATTACGCTAATTTAATATTTGGTATCATTATCATGTTTGAGTGTCGGATAGATTATGTAACAGTTATGTAACAGGAGAAATCACACCGAAAATGTTACTATTTATAGAGCAACATGTAAAATTAATGTACAAGGCATGTGATACAAGGAATTGGTGAATGTTTTTTTTGGACAACTTTAATCGGTTTGCAGCTATGATTGTTAGTGAAGATGTAATCAACACTCGACCAATTGACTGTTCAACACCCATCCATCAAGCTAAAAACAAGTCCCCAGGTACACAATGATCCATGACATTTCTGAAGATAAGCAAACATCAAATTCCACAAACCGTGAGGTTCCAGCCATCTGCGAATTATATGGCATAAACCAAGGATCAAGCCCCTGTAGCAGTGATGAGGTAATTAGTGTTGCTGATACCAGCAGCTTGTCTGATGTATACCCAGGCCCAAACTTCACTAAGAGTGATACCATGCTTACAAGTGCTTTGAGGTAAGAGATTAGCCAACTAAAACAACAAGTGCTGTTACTACAGAATAAATTACAGAGCCAGACCAAACAAAACAGTTGCACCTTGTCTACTGTGTGTACACAAACTGCTAAACATCTAGCTACACATGCAAAGGAAAGACAAACTAGACTAGAGCCTACAACTTAGAAAAGAAATAAAGAAGAGCAGTATCAAATTTCAAGAATATCTGTTGGCATATCAGAACATGTGTCATTCAGCGTGTACCTAACACCAGTGTAAACGTGGACTTCCAAAAGTATCAGCACGTGTCATTCAGTGTGTACCTGACACTAGTGTAAAGGTGGACTTCCAAAAGTATCAGCACGTGTCATTCAGTGTGTACCTGACACCAGTGTAAAGGTGGACTTCCAAAAGTATCAGTTGGCACGTGTCATTCAGTGCGTACCTGACACCAGTGTAAAGGTGGACTTCCAAAAGTATCAGTTAGCACGTGCCATTCAGCGTGTACCTGACACCAGTGTAAAGGTAGACTTCCAAAAGTATCAGTTAGCACGTGTCATTCAGCGTGTACCTGACACCAGTGTAAAGGTGGACTTCCAAAAGTATCAGCACGTGTCATTCAGTGTGTACCTGACACCAGTGTAAAGGTGGACTTCCCAAAAGTATCAGTTAGCACGTGTCATTCAGTGTGTACCTGGCACCAGTGTAAAGGTGGACTTCCAAAAGTATCAGTTAGCATGTGCCATTCAGCGTGTACCTGACACCAGTGTAAACGTGGACATCCAAAAGTATCAGAACATGCGCCATTCAGCGTGTACCTGTCACCAGTGTAAAGGACGTGTAAAAATCCGTGCTAGAATCTCAATATGGAGAGAGTGATCTGCAGAGGAAATGTGTGAAGGTGCCTGCTAGCTTAAGCAACATGCCTGCTATAGTGTCAATTAGAAACACACTTATCTGCCCTTGTTTTACAGAGCGCTAAGCGGTCCCAATTAGTCACAAAAATTATTTCTGACACATCTACACTCCAGTTGCATGCAATTGTGAACTTGTTCTTTTATTTTTTGACGTTAATAAAGTTTTCTATTACTATTATTGTTTGTCAGATTGTGTGCAATCTCCTTTTATAGAAAGGAAAATGTAAACAATGTTTTGTGTTTAAAAGAAATACTTACGAACACGTCTTAGAGAGAGGGAACCAAGAAAAATGGCTCATATAACCCAAACAAAAATGCATGCTTGCGGCTAGGTTGTTGCTAGGTAGTTACAAGGTTGTTACAAGGTAGTACAAGCAATGCAAGCTACATGTATTTGCAAACTAACATTTAGCTCACGTAAGGTAGTCAGTAATTCTGCAAGCTTGCCGCATGCATGTTTTCATTTGTGAACGCATGCGCAAGCTTCCTGCATGCATATCTTCAAATGTGCAAGCTTCCCGCAAGCATGTTTTCAGTTTGCAAGCTTGCTGCATGCATATCTTCAACTGTGCAAGCTTCCCGCAGGTATGTTTTCATTTTTGCAAACTTGCTGCATGTATATCTTCAACTGTGAAAGCATCTCTACACTTGTGGAGAAATAGCTAAGTCGAAATAATTTTCATGGTTTTTTTTTTTAATATAACTTCTCATATGATTTATCAAAGTCAGTGGGAATAGTGGCTAAACAACCAAACATACATGTAACAGATTTAGATAGTATTTACAATAATAATTTAAAAAATATATATATTAATACATACAAATGATAATGCAATATTGTTAAAACAGAATCATCTTGTAATGATTAGATTTTCAATTGGCCCCAAAAATAATAACATATGCATGGCCGTGAGAGGATGACATGGGCCATGTTTGGTTGAAAGTAGCCTGGTGGAATTTGAGAAGATGTTGAAAATATCTGAGCCAATCAGAAGCCATCTTGGATTTTGAATCAGTCCCAAAATTAGCAATATTTTGGCAGGTCCATGAGGGGATCGTTTCAACCAAGCTTGATTGAAACCTGGATATTGGACCTTGAAAAGAAGTTTTAAAAATGTCTCAATCAATCGGAGGCCAGGCCGGCCATCTTGGACTTTGATTCGGCCTGAAAAATAACGATACTTGGTCATGGCCATGAGAGGATAATTTGGTTAAAATCTGCTTATACGTGGACCATGCATGAGAAGTCAAAAACTTGGTCAATCAAAGGCTAGATCGGCCATCTTGGATTTTGAAATTGCCCCCAAAATAACTACTCTTGGTAATTAAGTGCCATGATAGGATCACTTGGACAGAATTTGATTGAAACCTAGATCAGGGCCATGGGAGAATCATTAGGAATACATGTCATTGAAATTTGCATGGTAGAACTTGAGGAAAAGTAAAACATGTCTCAGTTATTCAGAGGCGAGGGCGGCCATCTTGGAATTTTTATTGGCCTAAAAAATAACAACACTTTGTCAAATCTATAAGAGGATCATTTGGACCAAGTTTGGTTGAATTCTGCTTGGTGGAACAGGTGAAAAAGAAAACAAGAAGAAGCAAATTAACAAATGACTTTACACCACAGTATGGATATCCAGATAGTGGAGGAATATAACCTAAAACAACAACAAGAAGAATATAGGACCAGGTGCTTTTTAGCATATTAGTTTAGTCAGGACTATCCCACATACATAAAACATGTCTATCATACAGGTAAACTCATTTTCTAGCCTAAGTATCTGACAACATGTAGCACCTATTATTTTTCTTTTAACTGTTCATGTTTTTCACTTTAAAACCATTGTATTTTTTTTTAAAGAATTATACAAGATGCAAGATGGCTGCCACTGATGATGGCGCAAGCTTGCAGGAAGCTCGTCGCAAGCTTGCAGGAAGCTTGTCGCAAAGTTGCAAGCAGCTCGTCGCAAGTGTGCAGGTAGCTCTTCGCAAGCTTTCGAGAAGTTTGTCACAAGCATGTGAGAAACTCGTCACAAGCTTGCGGGAAGCTCGTAGCAAGGTTGTAAAAAGGTTCCAAATACTAGCTTGCGGGAAGCTCGTCACAAGCGTGCGGGAAGCTTGTCGCAAGCTTGTTGGACGCTAGTCGCAAGCTTGTGGGAAGCACGTCGCAAACTTGCGGGAAGCATGTCACAAGCGTGTGGGAAGCTCGTAGCAAGGTTGTAAAAAGGTTCCAAATACTAGCTTAAACTGAACAAGCTTGCGGGAAGCTTGTCGCAAGCATGCGGCAAGCGTGCGAGAAGCTTACGAGATGCTAGTTGCAAGCATGCAAGAAAATGGTTAGAAGATTGCTGCAAACATACAACAAGCTGGTCGCATGGTTGTAAAAAGTTTCCAAATACTACCTCGAAACGCAGTAGTTACTACCCTGTAAAATATGCTTGTACAACCTTGTCACAAGGTAGTTACCAGCTAGTTACCAGCTTGCAATTTGTCTTTGGGGCTCGTTGATGATGGACTAGTTAAAACGACAACTTAATAAAGTTTTGATATTTGCAAGTAATATGTGTGTGTTTGTATATATATATGACTGTGTACGAATGGAAGTGTACATTAATACTAGCTGCGATTTTCTGTATCACTAGTTGCATTATTAACTACGACCTATGCAGTAATTAATAGCGAAACTAACGATACAGAAATTCACTTCCTCGCCTAACAATAAGGTTTTTATTGTCTGATTCGCAAACAAATCGGAACAGCGAGTCCGGTGTCATTGTCAGATGGACATAGTGTAACGGACACAATTTCATATGTAATCTAATAGTTACGATCGACTATCTACCTGCAATTATTAATATTATGTGCAACCATTAAGCATTCCATAGTATATACAGTCAAACCTGTCTTAATCAGTCACACAAGGGAGTAGATAAAAAGTGGCCACTGATTACAGGTTGCGACATATAGTCTTTAAAACATTTGTTGTTTCTTGTTTTACCATCTGTACTGCTAATCAGTAGAGGTATGCTTCACAGTTGACTATAAATCAACTTGAGACATGTCTCCTTAAAAAAAAAATGCAAATGGATTGTATTAAATTAACCGTTCTTAACAAATCTGTTTTCTTTTTCTATTTAATTATTTAATTGCTACTTTATGCGGTGTATTGTCATAGTAAGTGAATCTGCAAATGTCAAGCGTAGCCTGCCCAAAGGCAGTTAGATGCATCGCAGAGACATACTTTCATAATTGAAACACAGAGATGTCGGGATATTAAATATTCCTTTTATATAAATAGAGAATAACACATGTCCGTTTGATACCATTTATCTTACAACGAGTTGTTTAAAATCGTATTCAAAGAGCTGCCAATGTCTGGAGTTAAATACGTTTTTAAACAACGAGTTGTAAGATGAATGGTATCAAACGGACACGAGTGTGTTATTCTATTTCTTACATACCCTTAATAACAAATATTTTAACCAAAATGAACAATAATAAACTAATAATAATGTATTTACCTGTGTTGACACACATTTTCGGAAACCGCGCATTTATACATTGTTAACATGTGCGTCACCAACCATTGGACTACGTGTCCCTACAGCCTCGTAAAAAAGTTCACACATAACCAATATTCAAAAGTAACACTAACAGCGAAATAAACAACAAAAGTCAACAATTAACGTCTTAATTGGACAGTTTGGATTGTTTTACACTTGGGGAACCTGGACTATGATTAAAGTTAATGTTAATTGTACCACCAAATATAGGAGCAGAAAATATCGACAACAAATTTAAACTGGCGCTCGACACACGTGTTTCAGTGAGACTTGCGGTACACGATTTCTCCATGCTGATGGTCGGAAACTGGGTCAAGTGGGTATTAGAAGAAAGACTGGTTGTGTTTTCTAACTGTGATCCACGTGCGTCTTCATCATGTCCACTCACAATATTACTGATATTTCGATGCTGGGATGTAGAAATTTTGCTTAGTTGTTTACACTCTGGATGTTACGATGTCTGGATATTTGCATTATTTGTGTTGGTGGAATGTTTTCGTCAGACAGTTTCTGCACAAGATATTTTCTTGCAGAGTGATTTGTGAAATTCTTTTCATGATCGTCGCCAACTTATTAACACCAACTGGCTTGCGTTTAAACCATGGATGTTCACTGGTGGGAAGTTTGCAGTTTGTGGCAATATAAAACGGGCAGTCTGGGTTGGAGTACCCGGCAGGTCGGAGGCTAGCATACAACTTGTACATTTTTACTGGGCACCGCGCTTCGTTTGTTGCCCATGCTTTTGGGTGTACAACTGGATTATCCCCTTGGCATGTTTTTGATTGTTTTTCTTTGAATTGAAGGAATTCTATACCATCAGAGTCGGCAAGTAATGTGACGTCACCCCACCGCATGTCTGTGTGCGGTTTGACACTGCGGATACCAAACAATGTAGTGTGGTTCCACCACATAGTGTTTAAAATGGATTCAGGATTGTGAGGCCCAAGTTGATTACATTCCCAGAGTGTATTAATATCGTCATCTGTCAGGGATTCGGCACGGTGAGGTAGGTTCCCCATGCCATGAGTTTTGAAAACTTTTTGTTTTGTTTTAATGACTGTGTTTAGTTTTGAAAATGCTCGGTCATTGATCAGCGATGTACCGTAATGCTTGGAATTAAGGTATCTATCAAAATTTGAATGCATCCCACGAACGGTCGAAGGTTCGTAGTTGCTACCATCGTCCTTTTTTAGTGTCATGAAAAATGAACATAAAATATCGCAAAGTTCGGCCTATGGCATCGATTCAATGGCACGGGTATCACCATTTTCACTCATGAACCGTTTCAAGCGTTTAATATCACACGTTGTTT
>JAECMU010151134.1:0-11640 GCA_016106625.1 Dracogyra subfuscus | reverse complement strand
AACCAGTCGCACGGGTCAATTTTTGGAAACTAAAATTATTGGCTTATCTGAAGTTGCCAAATTTAAGCCCTCGGAAAATGTTCAACACGCATAAATTTCAATCAAAGTTGTCCAAATAAAGACCTTAGCAACGGACATTTCTTTAAATAGCACGAAAACTAAATTTGGTGTGTATATTATTTTACACAAAATATCATTAGAATATTCCTATGCAAACATAAAACAAATAAAGATTCCACTTTACTATATTTTATGTGTTTCATATAATCACATAATATCACATGTTATTATATCCTGTCTAGTGTGGGCTGTGACTATGATCCCTCTGTCCATCAGAGTATCCACCCTCACGCCCATCCGCCCATCACAGGATCCCCACGGCCACGTGGACGACCATGGCCACGCTCGCGTGGACGACCGTGACCGCCTCGATTTCCCACATTCTCAGCCTCATTTAGTTCTCCTTTGTCAGAATTTGCAGGCAGCATTTCATCTGGTCTTGGGCACACAATGTCTTTGAAAGAAACGTCTACAAATTTCCTGACATCACCACGGCCACGCCCGCGTGGACGACCACGACTGCGTGGACGATCACGACCGCCTCGATTACCCACATTCTCAGCCTCATTTAGTTCTTCTTTGTCAGAATTTGCAGGCAGCATCTCATCTGGTCTTGGGCACACAATGTCTTTGAAAGGATCGTCTACAAATTTTCTGATTGATTTGTAGAGATACTGCTGTCTCTGGAGGGGCAGGCCTGAAGGTTTGATCCATGTGGCCTCTCCATCTGGGAATGTCGTATCAGCCATCAGAACTGGAAAGGGAACTTCTTCTCCTTCGGTGTCCTTCTTTGCAAACACCATCAACCCTGGATGATCAGCGTCAAACCTGAAAAAAGATGCAGCGAATATTTTAATATTTTACATGTCAGGACCATGGCACAGTAATGCAGATGATTATTTTGTTTTATGACACAGGATAACAAACAAATGAAAACAACACTAAGCAGACCAGAATAGAATAATGTTTTAAAACAATTATAAACTAATTAGTATTCTTGTATCTCCATCAGCAAGGAAGGTTTCATATAGCGATTAATAGTATTCTACAATAAATACTAAAAATTAATAATCTGCTATCACGATTCAATAATTATATTCTTAGGGGTGGAATTTAGCTCAGTCAGTTGAGTACTCTTCTGAGGTGCTTGTGTAACAGAAGCGAACCCTGATGAACACATCAATTGGCCTCTTTTTTCATTCCAACCCGTGCCCCACAACTGGTTTACCAAATGATGTGGTATGTACTGTCCTGTCTATGGGAAATTGCACATGGAAAATCCCTTTCTGCTTTTCGGTAGAAGTAGACCATGTGGCAGGAGCAGGTTTCCTATCTGATTATTTTTGTGTTCCTTAACCCTATGTATGACACCGATATAACCGTAAATAAAATGTGTTTGATGATGTGTCATTAAATAAAACAGTTCTTTCTTTCTTAGTATTTTCAGAAGTTACTTTTCACTCCATGAAATGATTAGTAGGAAATTCTCCTCAAGTATGATCTGAGTTTGAGTCGATATACATACCTGAAATGTTGGCATTTCTTTAAATCAGGAATAATTGAAAATTTTGCAGCATAACGCAGTTAGGGACGTTGACGATATTAGTCGATTGTTACAGAGATAAAGATAACCAGAAATAAACATGATAGGCACCTGAGTTGGATAGTCATAGGCAGTGTATGAATACATAATTTACTGACCTGAATTTGGTAGCCTTTTCTCAGTTAGCTTTATCAAAATGCTTGACTATGCACGTCGCATCGTTTTGCATGACCGAATTGAAGCCAGTCAGTCTAGGGTCGAATTTGTCTTCAGAATCCATGGAATTACCGTCATCGTCCGAGTTATCTGTTTCACTTAATTTTTCCCTATCGTTCGCATTTAAATTCAACAATTTCGCTATTTCGACATCCATGCTTGTAAAACTGTGAAAAGAAAGCGTGCTCTGAAATGCGCATTGAGCATGCGCAGAAGTCATGTAGCCAATCAAACTCTGGCTTTCAAGTCACCTGCTTGGTAACACAGGAATTTGTTTACACCATGGTTGGTTTGTTTCAAACGTTCTGATTGGCAAATAAAGGATAATGACGGTGTCACATAGTCTTTATTAGATAGAGGGAATCCTCAGCCTCGTTTTGGTACCAAACATGATGGGGATAGCCCAACGAAGACGCAATGCCGGCGCGAAGTTTACACAGCATTTTCCCATTGTTTTAGACTAATTTCCCAAGGATTTGGATGCACGATCTCACAAAAGTAGTGTTTTTATACATTTAGGATTGGATTATCAAAAAATAAAATTGCTCAAGTTAAAATATAGATATTATTTTAATGTTTAATGCTGAAAAAAAAAAAAAAAAAAAAAAAAAAAAAAAAAACCCAGTATTTTAACGTGTATAATGCATTCTGATAATTACCTAACAATTTCACCTAGCGACTTCCGACTGATTTTGTAATGGAGGGTCACATATGTTATGATGCATGATATATGAATGCTTATGGTAATAATGTACAATTCAAGGCCACCAAATACTGATATTAAACTTTCAAGTACAATGTACAGCCACATTCTTTATTATATGGGCACATATTAAGAATAAGTATAATTATCTATCAACAATATAAATATGTACACACATGTAAATCAATCTTGATCATACTGCATATATGCAAAACTAATAACTATAATCCTCAACCATGTTGCAAGCGAGTACCTGATGATCTGTTTGACCACTTATACTGATAATGTACTGTTATGTAGTAAATAACTTCATATTTGTTACCCATGGTCAGCTTCATGTAAAACGTTGCTTTTTTGTTTGTGTTTATTAACGACGCCACTTGACCACATTAATTGTATTTATCTTATCATCGCCTATTGAACCGTCAACATATGGTCATTATTTCATTGCTCTTTTAGAGGAAACCCGATGTCGCCACAAAGGCTACTAGCACAAACCATAGCCTTTGTTGAACCAGTTATGGATCATTGGTCGGTGCAAGTGGATTACACCTACCCACTGAGCCTTGCGGATCACTCACTCAGGGTTTGGAGTCAGTATCTGGATTAAAAATCCCATGCCTCGACTGAGATCCGAACCCAGTACCTACTAATCTGGAGACCTATGGCTTAACCACTGTGCTACTGAAGCCGGCTGACTTCATATGTAATAATATTTGCAAAATGCCTTGTGTGTTATATGCATGATAATAACATATTTTATTGTAGTTTAGTGTCTTGTGTTTTGATATGTATGATACCAATCATATCTATGGTTTCTTGTTTTAATTATGTGTAGATTCACATACAATCTGTATACTTTGTGTATGTCAAGGCTAATGCAATGCACATGTGTGTAAGCATGGATGTATTTGTTTTGCATTAAATTAGTACAAGTATGTCAACCTTGCTTATTTGCATATATTTAATAACACTTGTTAGAGCATAATGTGTTGTGTCTTGATATGAATGATTCCCAATCATAATTATGGTTTCCAGTCTAATTGTTTATAATGCTGTTCTCATTTATACATAACCATAAGCTTGTTAAACATATTTTCGGTCTCCATATCAAATCTTTTCTTTAAATTCTTCTTGCATTTTAAGTGTATACTAGATTTAGAACCAATTGTTTCAGATGATTATCTACCTTGGTGTAAGATGATAATTTATTTCATTGTTAAAGTTGTATTATCCAATGTTAATATCTAAATAATATGCTGGGAATGCATCCAATATACATATTGTATTGATCTGGATTAGAAATAATGCAATAAAATGGATGTTCGAGTAAGTATGTCATTTAAAAACAGGTTTTTATTTTAGTAACGAATCAAAAATAAATATGTGAAAGCTGCATGCTAATTCTTGATATCACAACTATTTAAAACATCCAACTGCATTCATTACAATATAACCTGATATCACAATTATTTAAAACTACATTCATTACAATATAACGTCATCCTATTGGTCCAGACTTAGCAAAGGGAGTTTGTTCAATTCCCGATGAACGTAAACATTACGTTGTCAGAGAACGTCATTTATGATGACGTCATTTTATGTGGGCAAGTTGTCTTATTGAGCTTTATTGTTTATGGATAAAAGATAATTTAAAATAAAGTATGACGTTTTAGTGTAATTTTTAGCAAGTATAATTCTAATTTAATTATAAGTGTTGTCTGTTATCTCGTTTACGTTCATCTGGGTATGAAACAGAAACAATCTGCAAACTTAAGGGGGGACGACTTCGCCCATTCACAGTTTGCGAATGACAATCCTTATATATGTAAACTATTTTTAGGCTGCTAATGCTTTTGATGATCCATTTGAAATTCCCGCACATGGCAACTTGAAGACCCCCACACTCAGCATACAGGATTCCCCCCCCCCCCCCCAAAGCAAATGCGCTAAGCGATTATGTTGCCTCCATATCAAGAATAAAAAAGGAACCTAATCTACCCAATATCAATCTACTGTCCCCATATAAATGATCTAATATTCTAATCTGAGAACAAGATGTTCTTGGTCAGATTAAAACACTTAATGTCGATAAACCGCCTGCACTTGACAATAGGTCACCTAAGTTAATAAAATCCATTTGTCAGTCCCTTGAAACACAAGTAACTATTTTGTCTTAATACATCTCTCTCACTAGGTTGTGTGTCACGGGACTGGAAGTGTGCCAATGTGACAACCATATATAAAGGTAAAGTGATATTAAAGAGTCTCTCAGATTACAGACCAATATCTGTAACAAATTATTTGGCAAAATCATATATTAAAAGCTTTCACAAATATATTAATAATTTGGAATTTGCTTCCGCTCCTCGCCACACGATTTGGGGAAGCATAGAAGACCACATGACTGTAACCCCCGGAAGAATACGTTTATTCTCCCCCATATCCCGCAATATCATTTCTCCCAACTCCTTGTCTGAGCATTGGACCAGATCATTTGAGCCCAAATGTATAACTATTATGTCCAGTGAGGAATACCTTTTAAGCTTTTGCTTTAGTTAAGGCAGTAGGTTGAACCACCTCTGGCCCCGTACTCCAAACCACTTCACTCGACAATTCACCAGTCCAAGATCAGAACCAATTAGGCTACCAACTGCTCTTCGGTATGTCCAGTAGATTATGGATGATACCACCAACCAGATATCTGAAAAAATATCAAATCAACCATAGTATTCGTATATACTGAAGGTATGCGTTTGAGCTCCATCAACCCCACAATTTAATCTGATATGTGCTGAATCCCTGCATAGCTGCTTGTAGTTGCAGCCTCAATCCTAAAAGAATGTGCTCGAAAACATTTGCTATCCATCTGTAGAAAACTTAAGCATTTGGTTAAGATTCCCGAGAACTGTGATCGTGTAACAACTTTGCCACTGAAATGAATGAATAAGTAAATACTGCCACTAGATCCAATGTTCAAATAAGCTTGCATTAACTGCACCGGGCATATCACAGAATTTTGAATTTCTGATAGTTGTAAAGTAGTGCTACACCTAACTGGTCAGGTTTGGATTGCCTAATCATCATGTTTTGAAGACAATTTACCCAACCCGTAAAAATGCAAAGAAAACACCAGGCAAAACATGGTTTGAAACATTAAGGTATCATAACTTGAGAAACAGACTTCATGTAAAGCACATGGTAGCTTCACCAAAATCGCCAATGTGTTAGGTGCTCTAGTATTGACTATGTTAACAGTCTTTCTCAAACCTTGTAACAGTTTCCGCACAATGAAATGATCCGATGGATGAGCCAGACCCTGCATCCTGTGTCCGTGGCCAATTGCCGAAATTAGCACTGCAACTGTCGATGGAGACTTATTATGTAACGACAAACATGCAATATACTGTGCGACGTGACTTAATGGTGCTGGCCAGATGTGTTTCATCCCTGATTCCTCCCTAAATTTAGCAAATGACTGCAAAGCAGAATTGTAAGCTTGTCATAAGTTATTTGACAACGAGCAATCTAGCAGGTGAGCTATTCTGCCCAAAGATGGCCCAAATTTCCTGCGGTCTTGGAGTTGGAAGCGCTGCCACCACTGGTGCCAATAATCGGAACTTCTGGAAATGAAATCGAGATAGTGCATCAGAAATACTATTTTTACTGTCCCCGTACCATTATATTGGACCTAAAACACATTAGAACCATGTGCCACACAAACATCATCACCCCTGGTGATCGTGAATAAAATAGTTAAAACTGCCTGATTGTCAGAATTAAACACATATTTGTCTATATTCCAAGATGGTCACCCATGGAATGAACGGTAAGACACAAAATGTTTTTTCAAATGTCAAGGATATAGGAAACTATTGTCTCAATCTAACTAAAATTAGTTCCACTATTACATGTGGATCTAACAGCAGCCAGTTGGAGCTCATGTCCACCAATCAAAACCTTACTTGCAGAATCATGCCAGTGAAAATAATTTGAAAACATTCCCAATTATCCTGAGGGTATACGACATGTTTCATGTGAATTATGAATGCCTTAAAACACGCTTTATTTTATAAAATAAATAATTTGTAATATAACACTAAAAAAGAAAAAAAGAAAAGAAAAAAAAGGGTTTTGTGAAATTGAAGACTGATAACCACTAATTGCTATGGTTCGCTATATTCCGGCCACTACAGTAGACTCGCCCGATATTTTTTTGAATTTGTATGCTCCCAAATCACGTTTTAAAAGGCAAAGTGTGATTGGTCAATATTTAAATTATTATTTACAGACGAAATGTTTACCTGGACATAGTACTCTACACAGTGCTGTTAGCAATTTGATTACAATTTGTTCTACTGGTATAAATAAAGCATTTGTAATTCACACGAAACATATTTTCAAATTATTTTCAAAAACTGGCATGATTCTGCAAGTAAGGTGTTGATTGGTGGACATGAGCTCCAACTGGTTGCTGTTAGATACACATGTAATAGTGGAGCTAATTTTAATTAAATTGCTATTGTCTGAAACTTATAATTCAATGTCATTCCATGAGATCATATTATTTGTTATTTGAATCAGCATTTATATTACTTCAGTCAGTACAAAGTATCCTGTAGTAGCACAATGCAGTGCATTTGAGTCTTGTTGTTCTGCAAACACATTTCCTTTTTATAAACATGTTCTGTCTTGCTTCCACAGTTGATCAGCGGCTTGCAAGTTTTTGATACTTCTGGTTGTGTTGTTCAAACTGGCTTCCAATGGCTGTTCTCTCTAACCCAACCAAATCTCTTCGACAACGAGCAATCTAGCAGGTGAGCTATTCCACCCACAGATGGCCCAAACTTCCTGCAGTCCTGGAGTTGGAAGCGCTGTCGCCACTGGTGCCAATAATCGGAACTTCTGGAAATGAAATCGAGATAGTGCATTAGAAATACTATTTTTACTGTCCCCGTACCACTATATCGATTTGTGCGTTCGACCAAAGAAGCCTGATTAGGTGGCAGGTTTTTCATCACTGAAGTCTTTAGCGGGAACATTTCTCTTCTTAGGTCGTTTACAGTTTTTGAGTGTGATGAACTATCTTACAAAATGCATGAAAAGTTCTCTATGACTTCAAAGTGTCGATAATTGATACTCATTGTATCAAATGGGTTCACATTAGGATAAGTGAATGCCTCTGTCACAGGTGCAAATGACGTCCAAGCTTCCCAGCATTTCCAAAAAACTCAGGTCGTATCTGATCCAGTAAAGGCATGGAAGAATGGAAGAGCACAACATCGGTCTTTTCCAAGCTCAGAGCAAATGGAATTGATATGAAAGTAGCGGAAGTTCTTGCCCTTGCAAAATGCTACCCAAATATGAATAGCAGGGTGCAACTTTGCCAGTTGGAAATAAATGTCAGTAAGAATAATGACCACATCAGTGTCTACAGTGCTTATCATAATCATTCTTTCTCCTTATTGTGCAGCATCTGCATTATGTAGACATATTTTGGTATCGTCTCTTGCTGGTCAGATTCTGGCATCGGTCCACTGCTGTCCTTTGTCACAACTGAGTGACCAGAGGTAACACAGACTACTTTGTCTGGTGGAACATCAGTGGTTTCTATATCTTCAGTGAGTAGAGCAAACAATCCTCCTTTATTGGTTGTGTTATGCTAAAATGCACCAAAGTCCTTTGGTAGCTTTGTCTGTGCAGAAACCTTTTTTTCTGGACACCCTTGACTCTTATTTCACGTGTGGCCTCCTTTAGACTGTCGGTCTTATAGACATCCCATACAACATAAATACGCTAACAGTTGTGAAGTTGACGATAGGCCCGGTGTCTGAAGAAGATCTCCTTGCTGTACTGGCAAATGTGGAAGAATCTCCAACTGGAAGTGAATGCACCTCTGTTGTGCCGTCAAATACTTTGACATCAATGCTAGATGGAGCTTCCCGCATTTTGGAGTACAAAATATCCAGTAGGTTGGATTAGCAACTTGGTAATCGAAGTTTATCATGGCCACTTAGAGATGGACGCCATGGGTGGTTTTCGGGCATAAAGAACTCTTCCAAGTTTCCAAGGCCATGGGTGGTTTTCGTGTATAAAGAACTCTTCCAAGTTTCCATCACGCACTGGACAGGACATGAACAACTGGCTGAAGAGGCTATAGTCACTCTTAATGTCTTCCATTTGTTGTTTGGTCTTTGCTTTACTTTTAGCAGTTGGTTTTTATGTTGAAAAAACTGTTACGTAATGTTATATTTATTACAAAACAAATAAATTACAAATGATTAATAAACTATTTAAATACAGGTATAAAACTAATATGACCACATAGATTGATCCTGAAATAATGGATATAAATAGTGAACGTATGTAAGTCTTGTAAATCAAAATGTAGATTGAAAGAGTGTCTTTTAAACATTTATAATTGGGCTGGTATTGACCACCATAACTCTAGTATTACCACATAAAACCTTGATACAGAAATATATATACTGGTTCTTCCTCTCTATGACTTGTAGTTTCAAAGCTAAGCTGAAATAAGTGATGTTTTATGACGGCGGTGGCGGCCATCATGAATATGGGCAAGTATGATATTGGCCAACATAACTGTCGTATTACCACACAACACCTTGATGCTGAAATAGTAGGTATAGACACTGGTTCTATCTCTCTGTGTCTTATAGTTTCAAGGCTATTTTGAAAAGGGTGATATTTTTATAATGGCGGTGGCGGCCATCTTGGAATATGGACATATATGATTTTAATCACTATAAAACCAGTAACACCATTCAAGTTGTAGATATAGACAGTGGTTTCACTTCTTTAACACCCTTAGTTTCAATGTTATGGTGAAAAGGGTTATTTCTAATAATGTTGATGGCGGCCATCTTGCAAAATACTGTTCCGGGGGTCGTGGGTCGGGCACCTCATTTAATAATGCTTTTGTATGACCTAACTGAGAAGTATACCAAATTTGGTGCTTTGGACCAGCGTGTCACAATTTCATCAAAATGTGGAGCTAAGCCACTCCACTATATCATAAGTAGGTCAAGATGATGACTTACTTTTGGTATAAGTAGGTCAAATTGAACTGAATTGCTTAAATCATACATGGCTTGATGGTTTGTGTGTGATTAATGATATTAAATGGATATATGTGAAAATATCGAGAGATCAATGTCAATTAAACAAATATTTAAAAAATCCAGATTCATGTCACGTGACATAACTTTGACAGATCAGAATCCGAATAATATCACTAGAAAATCTTGCATCCTTTAAAACATGTAATCTACATGCTTTCCACGATATTTGGACCAAACGAATCGCTTTGAACGGAAAGTGCATAATTTGGGATCATAATGTTGCTTACCAAATACGTTACATGGCTGCCAGCACTATCAGTAAACAATTTTAGGTGGTCATTGTCCAACCACCACTGATCTAAGAAAAGTCAAATATCATTATGATTGTGAAGGAAAAGTGACCAAACCAATAAGTCACTTTTAATTTCAGAGTTTAGCCTGATTTGAGGTTTCTTCACTTTGTCACATCCAGCAGCCTATGAGTATTTCTCTGTTTATGACATTTAAAGACTCAATTAATGATTGGATATCCTTTAAAGTAGTTTTTTTTCTTTTTGCTAAATGAATATAAAATTGCTTTGATTTCTTGGATTTTTTCCAATGAAATTCTTATACCATTTTCATTGTGTCTATTTCTAAACCCAAAAAGGTTAACTTTGTGCATGGTTGGACTGTTTTTGCATCTGCAACAGGCACCCCTAGCTCTTAGCAAACCTTGAACATTCTGTCATGTATGTTTTGACATTCCTCTCCATCCTGACCCACAAAAAGGAAATCATCAATGTAGCGTAACAATTGTGCCCTAGGGATCCGTTTTTCTACTACCCAATGTATAAAACTAGAACACTTCTAAAACATTGAAATACTGCTTCTCCACCACATGGGTAGACATTCATCAAAATAAAAATGTTCTTGGAATTTAAATCCCAGTAGATCAAATTCTCCTGGAGATACAATACACAGACGAAATGCATTTTTGTATACCCTTCCCTATCACCTGTATAATTTCTACGGCCTTGTATTAGCTTGTATATTTCACAGAATCTGCCGCGTCACTAATGATGTCATTGACAGAATTGCCTACTGGGTACGACAAATGGTTCCTTTTTAGGTACCAACCCGATGGGGCTAACTGGTAGGTTCCTAAATGGTGATTTCAAGAAAGGGCCAGCTATTCTCCTTAATTCTATTTTTTAAATTATGTTTAATCTATAATTGTATTCTCATAAACTGACTTAAGATTTTTAGACTACATTTTAATATGTTTGACAGTATACTGTAGAGGAAGCCCACATAGAAAGCCGGTAATTAATTAATTTACCACTTGCTTATTGGGATATTCTGCTAACATGCAACACAACACATTAACATGTGTCTAAACCTGCATTTTTTTACCCCAAGTACAATTCTTAGTATTGTAATCCCAACACACACTTGTATCTGTTTTCTTTAATTGATGGACTCATTTCTCCCCACCTGATTGACTGGGACACTGCTAACACTGTGCATGACAAAACAGATTTGGACATTAATTTCCACCCAAGAATTATTCGGATACTTTGCTTAGCGCATACGGAATTGAACATCGTATGTAATTCATCCTAAATTGTTTAACTTCAATGTAACAGATCTCACGGTATGCATGTTTGTTATCAGTTATTGATGTCTGTGTGGAAATGCTTCAAGATATATGCTGATACAAATTGTAAAAGCACTTGTCTACTCAGTAATATTTGTTATGCTTTTTGGTGGTGATTGCATTCGTGTAGCTTGCAAAACTTCATCCTCATGTAAGGTGAATGGCATGGGCCCACATTGCTCCGTTTGACATATATGTATCTTCCCCGCTTTTTAGCAAAACAGACAAATTTACGAATTCACCGCACCATATTTTATTTTCAAAAACAGATAAAAAAGCGCCAATGCCGTCCATGCCCTATTGCGACCCTTCTCGGTTGTTGCTACGACTTTCCTGAATGAATGACGATTGCTCATGATCTACGTCAACTGTAATTGGACCCCCCCCCCCCCCCCCC
>JAECMU010151086.1:0-26622 GCA_016106625.1 Dracogyra subfuscus | reverse complement strand
ATAAGCTTGCAATTTTTGTTTGGGTATTGGCTAATTAAAAATTATATTTAAAAAAAAAAATGGCTAATAAAATTTGCAAGTGGATAAAATTTTGGCTAAACCATTTTCTATCATCTGATGTGAACAAACGGTTACATAATCTATCCGACAGCTCAAACATAATAATAATACCAAATATTCAGTTAGCGTAATAGCGATCTCGCGACCGGTAACAAGAAAATCCATAATACAGCATAGGCGTTATGATGTTTATTTTAATAATCATCGTTATTAATTTTAACGGCATGCATTCGACATGTATGATAGCAATGTGACGGTAGTTCAGTGTCTGGAAGATCTGTAACTTGTTATTTTAACTTTGTAAAGTAATAAAAACAAATTGGCAATGCGTGTCAGTTTGAATACACATGCTAGTTCAGGGCCGAATGACGTGTAGGCTATCCCAAGAGTCGAGTTCAGACAGATCGAGCGAAAACAAAATGCTCGCTACACTGGTTTATGCGCTTCGTGTTAAATCAAATGAACACGATGGACACCAATGAAATAGATCGCGAACGTTAGGAAGAACGTTCGTTGGCTGAACTGAGGTAAGCTCTCGACACAAATATATGTCACGCTTCAGAGTCAGCTGACACCCACGTGTCAAGAGGCTTCGTTGCGAACATTGAACAATACGATTACACAAAAGTAAATCTTGATGTAAATTTGTAGAAAAACAATAGTTGTAATATAATTTATTTCTTTGTCTTTGTTAATTTTGTACCTATGGTCGAGAGATCGCAATCGCAGAAAATGAACATGCAGTATTTATACAAATTGAAGTTAAACGTACACTGAATTAGTTTACAATAATCATATTTGTTAGATAATCTTAGAAATATATTTCTAAGACTGTCAGGTGACATTTAATAAGTAAATTTAAATTTTATTATCAGATTAAAACAAATATATATATTTGTTTTAATATATAAATGGAATATACTGTGAAGTCGGCATTCTTAGCCTAGGTATTTTACAAGCAGAAATCACAACTAGCATTTAACACGACGCTGAAATAACAGCAATAACATGACACAAATTATGAACTTGTTGGTGGTGTGGATTGAAGGCAAACACTTAACAGTTTTTAACTCACTACCCAACTTATTTTTGCTTCATTTGTGTTATACTGATGCTAAAAATGTAAGCGCCTTAAAAAAATCCTGGGGAAAGGCCTGATTCTAATCATATTCGTTTTTATAGTGAAATTCAAGATAAGTTGATTCCTATATATGTTTAGCTGCACGTTCATCAAACCATCTAACACTGAAAAGGTATATATATAATTGTGTGCATCAAATTAGTACATATTGTAATTAAAAAATCAAATGGTCTGCATCAGTGTATACATGTCATAATTATATTTCTATAGTACTACTTCGGAAACCTTAATAAACTGTAACTCCATTCCTGAAAGGGAAAAGAAGTCAGACTACACTAATGAACTAAACAACATAAAATTAGAAGAAAACATTATTGTTTTATTAATTAATTTTTTCAACATATGCCTCTGCATTTACATGTACCTATTACTTCATACATTAATAAATGCTTGGTTTTCACTTGCCTTAGCAGTTTGATGAGTGCGATTTTTCACTCGCCTAAGCGTTTTGAGGTGTACGATTGTTCACTCGTCTTTGTTTTTCAAAAGGCAAGGACTGGAGCAGCTAGCTATAGGCAACAAATCACATGATTGCATTTACAGCTGTAATCAATCAATGACCAAACATTACTTGGGGTTGGTGGGGTTTGAGTGTTAGTAATGAAATATTAAAAATTACAAGTGAAAATTGTGTTTATCAACATTTATGTAAAGGAAAACAAGTAAGTAAGACACTAACAAAATCACCATCCATGAGGTTTTGTGACAGCACATCAAATTAGTATGGGAGCCAGGTCGATTTATCTATGTCGCAGAGTCAGGAAGGTTTGAATATCTCTAAACCTGTACATTAATAGGGAATTTGCATACTTTTAATGGTATGTTAAGGTCATTTTGTGTTTGATCTCCTGCAACCCAAAAACAACAGTCCACAGGACAGACACCAAATTTCAGTTATACTGGACATTTAACTCTTTAAAAAAATTAGTAATGCTTTATATATCGAAACTATCCAGTTTGATTTGTTGGATTTTCATAATTGGTCAATTTGGTAATAAAGGTAATTATTTCTGTAAATGACACAAATGATTGGTTTCTTTTAATTCTTTCCAATAATGTTGATCAATAATGTTAGTATTATTAGTTCGGTTGATAGATATATCCATTACACATCTAGTAGGGTTGCTTCCTGATTGAAATTTTAGGGACAGATCCATAATTTAATGAAAAGGGGAGATGTTTAGTAGAAAGGTTATATGTCCACATTTTGGGGCCTAGCTTGTTAAATGGGTTCTAATGCTTACTGTCTGTACAGTGTATAGTTTATGGTGTGGATGGGTGTGGTTTATAATGAGGGTAGGTTTACCTACTCAAAAGTGACATTTAAAGGTCGTTTTGTGTCAAATTAGGTGAAGTAAAAAAATGTTGGACATTTTTGTTATCTTTGTGGATAGGACATGTATACTACCTAAAGTTCGCTTTTCATAAATATTATAATGGATCATTATATATTAAAATTTACATATATATAAGTATAGGGAAACTTGATATAAAAATCAGCTTGTCTCGAAAATATGTCTTTCTGGTGCAGATCCAATTTTTAATTAAAAGGGTATGGTTTATGGTGAGTGTAGGTGCAGTTTATGGCGAGGGGATATAGGCATGTGAAATTAAACCTTAAGGTTTATTTTAGGGTCATATACTCTGTTGTTATTGTTTTGTTTTTAGTCATTATTATTGTTTGAATTTGCGATGAGGCGTATGCAACACGATGAGCATATACTGGATATTGGCATACTGCAAATGGGCAGAAGTCAGCGTGAAGTGGCCAACACATTTAATGTTTCAAAATCATTGATTAGCCATGGCTACGGAACCAAAAAACAAAAAATGTTGATGATCTACCCCATTCAGCCCAGATAGCACACCATGGATGGCCCAACGTTGGCCCAACGTAAACCGACCGTTGGCCCAACATTGCCTGCCGACGTTGGCACATGGTTAGTTTGTCTGTCGGGCCAACGTTTGCTCAATGTTCGTAATTCCACATTGCGCCAACGGTGTACCAACGTTGTGCCAACATTTTCATACAGTGTATATATTGTTGGCCCAACGTTGTGCCAACATTGGGCCAATGTAATTAAGAATAATGAAAGCACAACTGTAACATTTATTATCGAACTACATATTAATCTTGTTCATCATCTTTTTCGGATTCCAACTACATCTCCATGGCTGCTGGCCTCACACGTTGGCTCTCCTCGAGTGCTGCAATGACAAAAAAGTAAAAGGTGGTTTTATTAAACTACGCCACTAGAGCACATTGATTTTTAATATTATCATCAGACGTCAAACATATGGTCATTCTAACACTGGTTTTTAGAGGAAACCCGCTGTTGCCACATAGGCTACTATTTTATGATAGGCAGCAAGGGATCTTTTATTTGCGCTTCCCACAGGCAGGATAGTACAAACCATGGCCTTTGTTGAACCAGTTATGGATCACTGGTTGGTGCAAGTGGGTTACACTACCCATTGAGCCTTGCCGAGCACTCACTCAGGGTTTGGAGTCGGTATCTAAATACCTCTGTATCCCATGGCTCGACGGGTCCGAACCCAGTACCTACCAGCCTGTAGTCTGATGGCTTAACCACTGTGACACCGAGGCAGGTCTCCAATGACAAATGCAGAAGATAATAAAATTATTTAAAATTAAAGTATATAACACTGAATAAAAAGTTTGTTCGTGTGTATTCTGTATAAGTAAATATAACATTTCCCTCAAAATAAAATCAAAGTACTTAAATTTGTTTTGGTTGATGACACCACTAGAGTATATTGATTTATTAATCATCAGCTAAATTGAATGTCAAATATTTGGTCATTTTCACAGTCTTAGAGAGGAAACTCACTATATTTATCCATTAGTAGCAATGGAGATGTGATGTACAACTTTAGACTCTCTTATTTTGTTCCAAGTTGATTGACATTACATTGTTTTATCTTATTCAGTGTTACACATTAAATATGTTTCAAAGATATCAGGTATATTTCTTTTTAAAAAGGGTGGTGGTAAGTCTGAAGAATTTTCTAAATGTAGGGAGGGACGTCTATACAGATTCTGCTATGGTCACTATTATTTTTTTAAATGCTGAAAATGTGTAGGTAGGGAGTCCAAAAATGTCCAGGCTCTCCCGTTCCCACCTCATGACTTTTAAAAGGAATAGCCCAAATAAAATTATAAACTGAAAATAGTCAAATATGATGGCAAAAAACTCACTTCCTTCTGCGGCCTTCACTTCAGTTCCATGCATATCTTAACCAATTTCTAAGACACAGTTACACTCCTGCCTCTTTAATGTTGCTGGGTTTTTTACAGCATCTTTAGAAAAATAAGAAATGGCAAATATTAAATATGTATTTTCAACTTGTTAAATGTCAAATTATGTAACATGTCAACCCAATTATAGCTTGAAGTAAATAGAAGTTGAAAATTATTGAATTAATGGCTTTTAACATAAATTATTAGCAGAATTAATTATTGTAAACATAATATAAAACAATAGATATTTCATGTGTGTGTACAGTTTATTATGGGATCTTAAACGAGGGTCACAAATAAAATTAATTTTATTTGCCTTAGTGAATGATAAATAAAAATTATTTCATGTCTAATATCCTATTTATTACCCAAATAATTATGTTTTAAATAGAGAATACAAGAATGCAGACGGTGATCATATGTGACGTCAAGTGAGACGTAACACTCCTAGTGGGAGTAACACTTTGATACATGTACGTACCAAGATATTTTTGACCATAATATTAGGGATAATACACACGTAATACATTTTATCACCTTTCTGAGAATTTATTTCTTGATGCTGTTTTTTGTTTTCCTCCTGTCAACCCAGATGCAACAACAGGCGAAGGGCTGGGTAAATACTGTATACACTCCATTTGCAGTTACATCCTTAGCTATAATGGGTCCAAATAATTAAAATAGGCAACCTATAAGTAATACATAAATACAGCAGCATCATATATCATCAAATATGTTGCAAGTAGGTGTTATATTAATTGTTCAGCTCTTTACATACATATTAAAATCACAAATTATAGATTTATACTATTTGTTAGAATACTAATATGTCAAAGGATTTAGAATAAAAGTTTTGAAAGATTATTTTTTGTAAACAAATAATATATTACATTAGGTCCACACATTTTATTAATAAAATTTAATAATAGTTTTTAATTATAAATGTTATTATGTCCAAGACAATGTCAGGCTTGGAGAGGCCTGAATCACTGCCTTCCATTATGCTTTAACGTCATCAAATATATTAAATTAAACAAATAGATAACATAATCATAACATTCATAAACTATGATAAAGAGATGGTTAATTTTTTTTAAATATAAAATAAGAAAGGAAAACAGAGAGAGAATGTGGGTAACATGTTGTTCAGTATCACGTCGTGATTTGTTACACAAGTATCAGAGATCGCTATACAATTTTAAAAGATTAAACAGTACTTGGATAATCAATATTCAAGAGACAAGAAATGCCACTAATCAAGATTTTACAAACAAAATGCTACCTGGAATAAGAAACCAAGATTTTAAAAATATGTTTTTTATTGCTTTATTTTGCTTGGGTTTTTTTTCTGTTTGTTTCCAAACAAGCTTGAGATTTCTTTTGCTATTATTTAAATACAGAATTATTAATTAACTTTATTATAATTTCAATTTTCTTTTTTATTATATATATATTTTTTTATATTTAAAATAATATTTCCTTTGTAAAATATTTCAAATGGTTTAGTCTTTGGCTTTGAATTTTCATATTTAATGTTGATAATTGTTTTCTAGTTTGATTATTAATCATACCAAATATAATGATCGGTATTTGTTTTTCTAACTTGAGTATTTTCTAACGTCATTGCAACGTTGTACCAATGTCGAGCCGATGCCTTTAAGTAGAAGTAAATTCGGTGCAAATGCTTCAATGCGGTAATTTTTTGACTATTTACACAAAACCTTGATAATTTCACATATAAATCCATACATTTTCTGAAGCAAAAAATACTCATGTTCATTAAGATTTTATATTGTATTCCAAGTACTTGCGTGATTGGTTATATTCCCGAAATTAATGCTGGAAATATTTTCTGTTCAAACACAAATGACAGCTTCTGAAGGTGAAGGTCAGAGTTTTACTCACGTGCTTGCAAGCTGGGGTGAGATCGGCCCAAACCAACCATTTGCCAATGTTGTGCCAACGTCGTGGCAATGATAAGCCGGTGACAGAGATAGTGTCGACCATGGCAACGTTGGGTCAACGTAGTTGTGCTATCTGGGACGTCATCCCAGGGCAACGACAGGAGTACAGGATCAATTTATCTGTAACCAGGCTCTAAGAAACTGAGCTCAAATGGCAAATCAAATTGTTACAAACCTTCATTAGACTACTGGTGTCCGAGTTACGGGTCAGACGATTAGAAATTGTCTTCATGCAGCCCATCTTCATGCTCGATGGCCCTGGGTTGTGCCTAACTTGACAAATCGTCACATTGCCCACAGACGTGAATGGTGTAGAGAGTGTCAGAACTGGGGTATTTGTCGCTGGTCATGTGTCATGTTTTCAGATGAGTTCTTATTCACTTTGGACTTCCTTGAAATGCATGGTCGGGTCTGGTGACGGCAAAATAAATAGCATGCCAACTTCAAAGTTTATGACAAGTTTTATTTGAATGCACATTCGATCTTGGTGATGTCAGTATCAGTTAATGTGTACTGGTGCATGGTTTTACCAGCTGGGCACGGTTTAAAACAAAGAATATCTTCAAATTTTATGCACGTTTCATCAGGACAAAATGGCCACTTATATGTTGGAGACTTGCCTTCGGGAAGTGAAAATAGATCCGGGCAAGTGAAAGTGCTGTCACCACTTGCCCGGCAGCATCTAAAAAAAAAAGTAAAGCGCAGACATTGTCATAGTGAGTTACAACTGGCTTGGGCTAACTCCAGATTGATGCAGATCGACATCAACCTGTGTTCTTGTGTTAGGTGTTGTTTGCGAGTCATGCTGTAATCGGAACGACAAAACCGTATCCGTGGTCAGGTGCATATCTCTGCAATGTGCAGAGTCCAAGGGACGTTTAGGCAAGGTCGTGATATTTTCCATTATTCCTTAGGACTGACAGTCCCCAAGAAGATCTAGCACAACATGTCACGTCCTTCCTGCGCTGCCTCCAGGAGGACTACCACTCCCAAGACCAGCTCTGCGAAACTAAATGTGCACAGGACAGAAATTAGTGGAATACATATGACTGATGGCATGAGCTCATGAATCACCATAAAACGGTAATGATATCAGGTGTTCGCGAAAGGTGAGCATATCCTGCCCCACCGGTGGCACCTGTCGTGAGCACAACCCGCAGCCATAAAGTCAACCATAAAGTAAAATACAACATTTTCATCAAAAAGATGAAAATGTATGTACAAATTCAAAATAGGGTACTGCATCAGACATCATTTTTGTCAATGATGCGTCATATCGTGAAATGGCCTCACAGTGTCGACCATAAAACTTTTTGAAAGCTTTCAGGAGTCCTTGGATGTTATAACCCTGATCAAACAACTTCTGTACCAGAATGACATGTCTGTCTTTAAAATCGGCATATGATGAGCATGCTCTGAGGTATCTCAGAAGTTGTGAAATGTAGACACCAAAAGCTGGAGCAGAAGGAATATTGCTCGACATGAATGGGAAATTGACAGTTGGAAAGTTGAAGTCATCCCTTTTATCATACAGCTTAGTGTGAGGGCGAGTGCCGCTCTGAAGTTCTATGCATAGATCAAGATAGGAAACAGATTTGTCACTGTCTGTGGTTTCTTTTATTTCTAACTCTGGTGGGTAAATCAATGAAAGGTAATCTGTGATCTTATTGTTATTGAATGATATAAGATCATCAATATAACGAAATGTGAAGTTAAACCAGATTCCTTTGTTTTGATTTAGCCAGATTAGTCAGAAAATCTGATTCATATGCATAGAGAAACAAATCAGCGAGCAGTGGAGCACAGTTCGTGCCCATGGGGATACCTACTTCCTGTCTGTATGTCCTATCCCCAAATCGGACATAGATATTGTCAATCAGGAAGTCCAGCATTTCACATATGTCGGTCTCAGTGTACTTCTGCCTTGATTCACTTGTAGTCTTAACAAATTGTCCAGATCCATTGAATATAGTTATATATTCATATCTTCGTTCACCTGTTTTAGTAACAAATCCCCCATGTATTAAAGAATATAGTTTTTCTTTAAGTTTGTCATAGGGAATTGTTGTGTAGAGTGTTGAAAAATCAAATGTTTTAACACTGGTGAACGTTGATCTGGATTGAGACTCGATAATTTCAAGTAAATCTTTGGAGTTCTTGAGAATCCACATGTGATTAATACCACTTGTCTCAAAGACCTTTTGACAATATATTGAAAGGCCATCCTTGATGATTGTCAGGATAATGCTTAGTCTTTGAGACAAGGATTTTGTGGTGCATTTGCTGGATCCTGCTATATATCTCTCCTTGTATGGATTCTTATGGAGTTTAGGAATCCAATACAGAAGAGGAATGAACATATCTTGGGGTTTTAAATTCAAGCCAAACGTGCGAAGTACAGATTTATGGTTTTGACATATTTCATCCTCAGACAACATACTAGCCTTATATGTAGCACCACTTGTATTTTTGTCAACCCCAAGTTCATTCAGGAGACAATTAATATAATGGTGCTTACATATGATGGTTATGTTGTTAGAGGCTTTATCTGTGGGCACTATCACAAACTGTTCATGTAGGGCAGACAGACTCTCTATCACAGACGGCTGTGACAGAAAGGGCTTCCTGGTATAATTTGTTTTCTTTTGCAGTTTGTGCATTCACCCAATGACAACATCACGTATTGACTTGATCCATTCTGAAAGACATTCAACAGGTTCACTCTCACGTTTGGCCCATTTTTTGGCATATCCTTCGACAGCATCCATAATAATTTTAAAATTATAGCAGTAGGCTGTTTTCCGATAGTCTTAGCTAAGTTTCACCCAAGCCCTTTCTCTAGATGTATTGTCATTTTGTTGTTTTCTCTCACAATATTCTCTTTGTTATCCTGCACGAGTCTTCCCCATTTTATCCTGAAATACAACCATTTTCTAAAAGTCGACACTTTACTACTATCAGTGCAAACAATATATGACTAATGTAAAATCAAATTACATTATTCGCTGATTTCCCATCAGATATATTAACTATTACATCAGATATGTTAACTGTCATATTATAATTGTCATATTATAGTTTATGTTGTAGCTAGGGTCATGATTCAATGACTTTCGACATCATGTTGGTTGAATGTAAAATAAAAGGTGTTTTATGACTTCTCCACACAATAGCAAACTTACATCAAAAATGTTAAGTTGTCATCAAATACGTTAAATAAGCAAATAGCCCATTGTTTTAAAATCATCAAGTTGTTTATGTAATCCTATTTCATGGCAACCATTGAAGTAAATAAACATTAAAATACACTATTTGAGCAACGTCAGAACAAAAAGGGATAGATATAATGTTACTCACCTGATATTGTTGGATTTGTTTACTTGAATTCAATTTTCAGACCTCTACATGTGCTCCAAACAGAAATAGCTCGCATCTATATTGCACATGTGTGATAAGTTTTAATTTTGGTGCCAATATTCCATATGTATTCGAAGTGGTTAACATATCTGATGAATACATATTTGATGAAAAATGTGCAAATTCCAGAACGCAATCCAGCATTCTCCTATTTTCATAAATGGCAACATGTTTTATCCATATGTATATGACGTTTTAATACCGCCATCAAAGGAGAACACATCTGAAGTATTACGTGTGTTACTTGATCTTTAAAGCTGCATTGTCTTGTTAAATCAGATACAGTCAAGTTCTAAGTTTAAATACAAGCATAATTGCACTTTTAATTCACTCGCGAGTTGTCATCATTAACGCATATCGTCAAATGCTTACTAGCCAGTTAGAACAATGTTCGCCATTTTGTAATACCATACAGATTCTAGCAGTCACTTCCTTGCAGCTAATTACGTTAGCAGCAGATGCCTAGCGACGTTCGAAACCCCGGACTCGTATGCCTTTTATAATGCATGTTGTGGTGTAACATCCTATGTTTCTGTAATACAGAAGGATTTTTAAAGTGATACTTCAGATATTATAAAAGTGCTTAATGAAATGGTTAAGTTGTATTTATATGGATATTAGTAACAATAAGACTGTGAAAATGAGTCTTGGTTGTTATTTTGTTTTTATATGAATATACTATTTAAAACTCTAAACATTTTCAGTTGTAGTAAATAATAAAAATTAGCATAACAGTGTGTTTAAAAGTGTGAAATACTGGTAGCAATTGTATGCTATCGTAATTGACTGCTAGAAATTGACTGCTCAGTTTTTGTAATGCAACAATAGCCAAACCGTACTATTTTTAGCCCAGTGGGAGCCCACCAAAAGTGTCTGGATTTATTTTTAACTTGGAAAAGCCAGTGTAGTGAAACCATTCCAGACTGTGGTGTCTTATATGCACCAAACGTAATGGGATTTTCTGTTCTATATGCTTAAATAATAAAAAAATATTCCAGACAATGCCGCTTTAACATTAACGTATCTGATGCAAATCAAATGTACCCTTAGCTATGAGTATCGTAACGTTAGATCTTATTTTGGATATTGACACAGCACACTGACATGCATGGTGGAGACATCCAACACATGGTCTACATATGCATCAATTGTAATATGTATGTTTTATGTACACTGTTTTTTGGACAGTATATATAGAGCTAATAACATTATTTAACATATCTGATAGTAGGTTTGGGGACAGATGAACTTTGGAGAGAGAGAAATAAAAACTTGTAATGAATAAGTCAATGAAGTTGAAAAAATAAACTTTGTCTAAAACACTGTTAGACAAACAGGTAAATGAAGATTATATTATAGTGAATTAAACTGTCTGCTTTAAAATAGGTGTGTACCTTAAAGATGGACATAACACTTGAGCGGTTATCACACATGCTAAGCCCATATAATCAACATATAACCTAGCCGGAACCAACCAGGTGCTTTCTCTTCAGTTTGGACATATAGTTCCACTGATGAAAACCATTAAAAAATCCAGATTTTAAATACAGTGGACTCTGTACAAACCGGCATTTGAGTAATCCGGATTTCTGTGTAAACCGGCACGATATCAAAGTCCCGTCCAGCTACCGTTAATCTATTAGGAATAAAACTGGCTAATCCGGAAGCTGTGTACTTCGGATTACGGATACAAATTCCAGAACAAAAGAATGGGTTACATAGTAATTAGCTCTGTCTATACCGGAACACAATTTTGCAAGTTCAGTCTGCTTTTGGTCAATTGTTAAACAAAGACGACAATTTGCAAGTAATTTGGCTACCGACTATAACCGAGTGAGATGACATAATCGTGCTTCTTTGAACGTTTTATAAACAATGATCCACACTTCTTGTAATTACTATATGCAGCTAAATCAACTGGATTAGTATTAGTGTGTGTTGAAACCTAAATGAATTCAGTCATATCAACGTAGTGTCAAGCAGTCTGCATACATACGTATATGGCTCATGTTTTGCCGTGTCTTATTGAATTCGTAATGGCAGGGCGACCAAGAAAACGGCAACACGCGGAACTTTCACTGCAGACTAAAGTTAAATTAATTGAAGAGTTTTCATTGAAACCACTATGTGTTTATTCAGTTTGTGTGTGTTTATTATTATTTTTATGGTTTTGTTTTTGGTAATTTTTACAATTCAAGTCTGGTCCGAACTTCTGTCCCAGCCATGCCTGATCTCGATTGCTACTGTCGATCTTTAATTTCATTGGTTGAAAACGTAGGTCTCGGCTATTCCTGTTACTGTTAGTCAGGTTGTTGTGAATAATGACATTTTATTTACGTTGGTAATTTACGATTTGGTAATTATGGCAAGAACCATAACTCTAACCATAATAAAAAGAGCATGATTAGCTGGATTGAAGGCAAACACGTACCAGTTTTTAACCCACTAGCCAACTTATTTTGGCTTCATTTGTGTTATACTGATGCTAAAAATGTAAGCGCCTTAAAAAAATCATGGGGAAAGGCCTGCACTTATATATATGGTTAACACTTCACTTATACACATGTATGTCACATATACTTTGTATAAGTGATACCTCATTTGTATACAAAATCCTAATCGTTTACTTATAAGTCGCTTATACTTGAAAAGTATTTACGACTTATACTTTACTTAAATAAGTGAAAAATATAAGTCATTTCGGTAAGGGTTGTTTTAACAGGTTTGGAATATATTGTTGCCCAACTGATTTCAGAATTAAAGAGTTCTTCCCATTTTGCTTCTGTCCTTGTTTTATTAACTGTAGTTATTAAAATATAGTAATAGGTTTTAGAGCCTTTTTTGGCTGAAAATAGTTTTCTTATAACAATGGTATCATTTAGAAAGGATAAAAACTCAGGTTGAACAATCTTTAGTCATCTAAGGTATTTTTTAATTGCTTGAACAATGCCATAATAAGTTATAAAGGACAGTTCAGTATCGAAGTTATCTTGAATTTCTAACAAGTGTTAAAAACATCTTTAACCTGAGAAATATCTTTTTGAAGCCAATTTGAGTTATAAAATATCGGTTCAGTCAAAAATTCATCGGAAGTTGATGGCAAACTGTTATATGCAAAAGCATTGCAGGCATTCAAACAATCTTTCCAAAATATGTTATTTACTTTGCCTGCCAAGACTTTTGGGTAGGAATTTCCAAAACAAGCTATTTTGTAAAAGTCTGGAACCGTTGATAAAAGTAGATTCTTCCATTTATAATACTTTGTTACATCCAAAATCTTTCTCATTCATATAAGTTTAAGGGCCTTTATATACGCATATATATATATCTACCATACCGAGACCACCTTCACTAATAGAACGACAAGCTATTGTTCTTTTGATTCTATCAGGTTTCTTATTCCAAAGGAATCTAAATAGAATATTATTTAATTCTTTAAGAAAGTCTCCAGGCGAAATTTGGAAGGGTAAAAAAAAGAACAAGTAATTAAGTTTAGAAATAAGTAAAGATTTAATCATTGCAATTTTGCCGAGAGGTGTAATAATACGTTTCATCCATCTATTAATAATTTAATTTATTGTGAATGTAATTCCTAGAATTTTTAATATTTTTGGGTTCCATTCTAGTTTAAGTGTGGTAGATATATGTCTTTATTATTTTTCTTAGCTCTGATCCAAATCACTTGAGATTTGTCAAAATTAATATTTAATCCAGACATATTAGCAAATTTATTCAATACTGTAACTGTATTTTCAAAAGAATTTGTACTCCCATCAAGAATGAACTCCATGTCATCTGCATATTGTGTCATAAGGAGATGTTCATTATTGATGGAAAGGCTGCTATAATTATATTTAGAGAAATGCATTTAATCAGTTATTACTTTGACTTCTTCTCCAATACTACATGACCAATTCCAACTAATTTTCAGCAAAGCTAAATTGGCACATGAAGAAACAAATTAGCAAATTTGATTATTCTACTCGTCCCCTCACCGGCCTGAGGGCAGAACCCAAATGGGAAAATGAAATATTTTGTTTCAAAATGTTACTTTTAAATTATACTCTTCAAAAAAAGTAAGGGAACCTGAAATATTAATGTTAATATCAACTATAAGACCGAATATACATTTTGACCACAGACATCCTACTAAAGAATGTTTAGGTCTGTTTATCAACACATCGAAACACATTCCATAGTTTGCATGTGCATTAACGCAGTTGCCCCATACATGGCGCAGGGTGTCATTCTCAATTTTGACAATTTCCAGGAAGGTTGATTAATCACTGTGGAACATTATTTCTGTCAATGTTTTTCATTCTGTTGATCATACAGTTTTTATTGTTTGAATTTGCGATTTGCTTATAAAAAACCCCGTGAACTTTCAAATTTCACTTCTGATCCCAATCATCCTTCAAGAGCTTTGGTGATCACAAAACCTACTGTAATACTGGACTACCCAGTGTAATGTTTGCCCAATTAATTCATTGTTATCATATAATGATTCCCCACAGCTAATATGCATGTACCTTACAATTTGGCAATTCCTTAACACTTGAGAAAAGAATTTATGAGGGATCAACCCCAAAGGAAAAAATTAAGCCAATTTGGAAACGGTCTTTACTTCCAGAAATGCTATAACCAAATGGGCAATTCCATGATAACTAATGTTACATTTTTAACCTTGTTGAACGAACTAATTCTGACCCATAGCTTTTAGTTTAGTTCAACATGATGGACCTATAGGCTAAATAGATAATGTGCTAATCTAATGTACTCTAGCTTTTTTTTTTTTTTTTTTTTAATTATTCACCTTTCCCTGTTACAACAAAGCCTACCCTCTATGCAGAGGACAGGTGGTCAACAGGACCCAGGAAGTTGTATTAACAAAACAGAATATTAAAGAATGGTGAACAATTGTTATTTTTTTAACATTCATTCACACCTAATTTAATTGATACACACCCACACACACATCATTCATTCTAGTATATTCCCTCAGTTTCCCAGTAACAGGAAAAGTAAAGCGGGTAGCATAGCCCAGTGGTACAGTGCCCACCTGATGCGCAGTCGGACTAGGATCAATCCCCGTCAGCTAACTGCTGGGTTTTTTCTCTCGACATAACCATATGTCCGACGCTGATATAACCGTAATATAATGTGTTCAGTGCGTCGTTAAACAAACAAAAAAAGAAGAAAAAAAGTAATACCATCAAAAAACAACCTGTAATAATCTTAAAACAGGTATGAACTGCTGGGAGCAAAGCCACAAAAACATTTAATTGGATGTTTTATCAAAGAGCGGTTGATACAACACCCACTTTTTATTAAACAGATGCAGATTTCTTCCCTGGTAGATTGAATATTCAATTTTATATCCGTGTTGAACTTTCTTTTGGAAATGTTTAAAGTTGAGGTTTGAGTTTTGGACTTTGCATTTGTAAATGTGAAATTTGGCAAAGAGTAATAAAAAAACAAGTGACGTCTGTACTCCCAAAAAAGGTGTGATAAGGTTTCTTTTTGCCCAGAGTAAAAAGTACATTGTTCATCGTTTGTTAAGTTTATTCTATACAAAAAGGTATTGGTTGTTAATATTCTATTTAATATTTGATATTGAAACCATCTGAGTTTTGTTTCCAAAGTTGTTTTAAATGGTTTTGCAAAAATGCTAGACCAATTAAGTTCTGATCCAAATTGAATTTCCCATTTTGATTTGGCTTTTTATTAATCCCAGCAGTGTTCTACGCTCGGTTTTATAACTTACTCTTCTTTGGCTAGTGGACAAAAAGATTTTACTCGCCAAGCTTAAAATGATACTAGCCACACTATTCTTTTTGTATCATTTATGCATGTGTTGTACCCATCAATACATTATACATGACTTATTCTGCTGCATTAAATAAATAGTTTGAAACAATGAAACACTATTAAATTAAATTAAAATTAAATCTTGACAAACAACCCCTCCCCCTGCACAAAAATGCGTTACGCAATTGTTTAAATGCTCATTTATAATGCATTGTTTAATAATCAGTCTCCATTTTGCATGTTTGATTATAATGTGTATACTATACTATAATAGTATGAACAGTAAGTGAGCAACCTTTACTTGATTTTGTACTCGTGTTCTTCAGTCAAATGCAACCTCCACTAATGTACCATAGTGAATCGGTTATGTACAATCGAGACTTCTTAAGTCGGCCGATTACATACATGATCCGGAAATCCATATCTATTAAAATAATACACCAATTGAAATAGCTGGATTGTTTTTTGCGGGGAGTTCCGAACGGTACCAAAATTTAATATGGAATTCACAATGATCAGTTGGACAACTTCGTAAATAACGCCTGCAAATTTCAATGGTTTTTGCTCTTAGGATTCTGAACGCACATGGCAGATAATTTAATACTTAGACATTTTTGGAGTCAGTCGCCAAATGCCGACGATAATAAATTCAATCGGTCGCCACACCAACATTTTGGTCGCATTGACGACCATTTTGGTCGCAGCGTAGTACACTGCCCAGATGATTCCAAAACAAAATAATACAGTTTTTAGCCTTTCTTGACAGACAGTAGTTTACGTAAAAGAGGATTGTCATCTATAAAGATATATCGGTATAATCAGTCTTAAAATTCAGTTTCCTGAAATATTGTTTACAAGAATTAACGACTCCATTTTGATTCTTACGTTTCCATGTGATTTTCAAAGATTTCACGTAATTAAATATATTTATCATACTAAGACCTCCTTGTTGGACTGATTTACAAAGAATGTCTCTTTTAATTCTATCAGGTTTTTCACTCCATACAAAGTTAAAAAGTATTGAGTTAAGTTTTCTCAAAAAGTTACCTGGGGAGTTTGGAATTGTAAGAAAGAGGTAATTTATGCTGTAAATAGGGTGACACCAAAGTACTATGCCATGTTGGTGTTCAATCTTTTCTTTTGCAATCAAATACACGCGTCTTTTTTCGGATACAATCCTTTGAAAAAACGTAAAAAGACAATCCTTATCGTTTAAACTGTTTATTTTTACACCCAATAAGGCCGTGCAGTACCGCATTGTTGGACTGAAAAGATCGTAAGTCACTTACTCCATATATGAACAGTTAACAACAATGGAAGAGTATAGCTGCTCTGATGTCACTTCCGTTGTTTTCCAAATGCTCACGAATAAATATGCATAAATCGTCGTAATTTCTTCATTTTAAGTTAACTACACATATTTTATTGTTATAAACTTATTTGTATATTATTTTAATATATTTGTTCTGTTAAAATGAGCTATAATATGGTCTCGTGACATGTTTCCTTATCCAAAAAATTTAAGAACATTAGCAAGACATTAAAAAATTTAATTAGTACATTTACGGCATTACACTTACAGGTTATGTTACATCATCATTTGTGGCTAGTGTACCCAAATTGAAGAAGCTAAGACAAATTTATATAAATCTTATAAATTAATATTCAGTTTTTACTATAATGAGGAAGTGGCATATAGTACTTTTTAAAAATCATTATAATGAAGCCATAAACATTGTATTTCCATTAATCATAAGTAAAACCTCATTATGGATATTGTGTGAAATATACCATAATTATAACCATTTCCGTGGATAACTTTATATCAAACACAAGATTTATTGTGAAAAAAATAAAATTAATTGAAGTGTACATTTGTGACCAATATTTTACTGCACAAACATACAAAATTAACTGACACAAGTATGTTTATATACATGTAGCTAATTGGTCTTTTCTTTGTCTTGCTATGACATGTGATTTTAACATTGTGTGTATTGCTGTCAACTCTGCGCCAGTTCTGGCACTTAAAATTCCCTTATGTTATTTTGGCAAAAGGGGATTGATTTTTTTTTTATGCCTACAAAAAATGTCATTTAACAGGAGAAATTGTCTCCTGCATATGGTATCAGGAGATTTGATCAAATACCAGGAGACTCCTGCCGAATCCAGGAGGGTTGACAGGTCTGTTTGGCCATGAAACCTGTTTGATCTTCATGAATTAATTTTGGTAAAACGGCTTTCAACCGTTCAGCAATACAAGAAAAAGAAACTTTATAAACAACATTAAGCAAAGAAATAGGACGCCAATTATGTAAAAATTGTTTGGGCTTATCTCCTTTAGGAATACAGTGTGTGCTACAACAGCTTGCTCTGAATGTGCACGTTAAACCCTATGACCTGACCTGACCTGACCAGGTTATTCCTGTTTCTGAGTAGTGGAGATTTCTCCATTTAAAAATCCAAGATTAACAGATTGAAAAATAAAATGTCCCAAATCTTTACAAAAGAACTTAAAAAAGTAAACAGAGAAACCATCACTACTAGGCGACTTATTATTTTTCATTTTTTAAATAGCTTTTGTCAGTTCTGTGTAAGAAATTAGTCCTTCCAAACGATGTGATTCTTCAGATGTTAAAACTGTCAATCGGTCCCACTTGATGTTGTCACTACCGGAGTGGGGGAAGAGAATGAAAGGAATAAAAAAGAAGAACATTTAAAAGACGATATTGCCAAATAGTTTTATCTTGAATTGTGAATGCGAAACGATAAACATGAAAACATGAAGCTTTTTTTTTTCAAAATCAATGAAAAAAAACCCCCACAAATTGTATATATTTTACAAGTAGATATTTAAAAATAAATAAAAGTTATGAATTTTAATTACCATATACATGTATGTATAAAAAGTACAAGTATTCAGTACAGTGTCCTGAAAATTAATAAAAGATCACACCGTTGAAACAGCTGACAGCCCGAGATAGCACATGTTTAGACAAAGGGAGTAATAACATCAAATTTGACCTCTACTAGCTCTAGAGATAACAGTACATGTAGCTGTTCTGCTTACTCCCACTTGTTGACAAAAAAGGTGGAAACCTTTTGTTAATTTTAAAATCTTTTATAATTATTGGATAAACTACATTGAACAGTCAACAATAAATACATTTATTGATTATTTCAGTATATTTTATGCTATTTTAAGCAGTTTGTATTGCACAAAAGCCTCTTGCTTCGGACTAGCACACTCGACCCGACAGTCTCGGACATAGCACCGTACATAGGTATTGACAGGTGTTGATTGTAACCAGTTGCAAATGCTGGTCCTTTGTTTTATTTGGAATGTAATACCTTGATGGATCTAAACTAAGAATGGTGCTATCGTTAACATCTATTTAATCTCTTGACTGGCTCAGCGACTTTGGACAAATGTGTAGCCTAGTGGCAGTCGATTGGCACTACAGTAGGTCCGACTTCAGTGACTGGCGATATACTTTGGCAGACTTTAAAATCACAATCGTCTGAAACACCAGCAATATTGACCACTATTTATTTATTGTTTTAAATCTTGTACGAGATGCCGATGTCTGGATAGGCCGATCCACTTGACTTACTGGTATTTGATCCAATAATAGAAATGGACAAGTGCTTCGGACAAGAATGACAAAAGTGGGACTGGCAAACGCACGTTTTTAAAATATAATTTCAGTCTCAGAGATCGAGAATCGGTCCCAGACCCCCCAAAAAAGGCTTTTCCCCAGCCCTGGATGACAGCTCAATATTAAAAAGGCTACTTTCTTTGGACATATATAAATTTTCATAAAATATTTTTGTTTCTAAAATAATACCATCGGCATCTGTGATTAAGGATCCATCAGCTGTTTCTACACTAGTCATGGTTTTTCTTCTGAAGTTACAGTGTTCGAGATTACAAAAATAATGAGTAATTTTCTCTACTTCATCTATCCAATCCGAACGGGACCAAATATAAATTCCTTCCATTTTATGACTTCTCAGATTTTCTAAACTTTTTCTTTTCTCCAGTAAAGTTTCATTTTTTTTTCTCAAGATTATTTACATCTTTTTTCAAGTTTTGCTATATCCTCCAACAACTTCTTTTCCATTTTAGCATTCTTTATTTTCTTAAATGATGCAAAGGATATAGTTTTACCACAAATTCCCATTAACAGTTTCAAAAAATAATTGATCATTTGTCACAAATGAGATTTCTTCATTAGATATTTCACTTTTGAATCTAAGTTATATATTGGTAAAGCATATTGCTTTTCAATATCAAGAATAAGTTTCTTAATAGTTTCAACATATGACTTGTCTCTAAGCAATGAGTTATTGAACTTCCAATAAGATTTTTTTTTCTGACTGCATAAAAGATAACGTTAAAGATACCAAAGAATGGTCTGTTCTATAACCCGGTTGAATTTGGGTTTGGATAACAGATGGATAAAAACTATCAGAAATTAAAAAAATAATCAGTCTTGACTGCTTCAAAGGATTTTTTTTATTCATGTAAACTGAGAAATATCTATTATTTTCTCTCCAAATATCTATAAGATCTAAATCACCAATCATATCTAGTACCGAGTTACGAGCATGTGGGTTATTGATATGTTGATGGTTATATGTATCTATATCTGGATCCATCACTAAATTCCAATCTCCTGCAATAACATAAAACTCTTTATTAAAGGCTTTAATTTGTTTTAAAACATTTATATAAAAATCAGGATCATCACAATTAGGACCATAAAGATTGGCTAATGTAATATTCTTATCATTTATAGTGATATCCAAAATTAATAAATTTCCTTCAAGATCTCTAAAAATGTTATGTACTTTATATTCAAAATTGTTATTATATAATACAGCTACACCTCTTGACTGACTATTATGAGAATTAAAAATACAGTCAAACCCCCACCAATGGCTGAATGTTTTCTAAAAGATGAATATCCTGTAACAGATATATTGAATATTTGTAACCTTTCAAAAAATTAAACACATCTGTTTGTTTTTTTGCTATCTGTTAAACCCCAACAATTCATGGAACATATTGTAAATTTATCCATTTGCAAAAAAATATGTCCAGTCATAATTGAAAGGCGACCGAGGAAATACCTCAACAAAACAAAAAAGAAAAAAATTAAGAACAAATTTATGAATACACACATCCATACCGAAACACCTACAAACCCAGCCACACTTAATACATTCATAACCCACACAGTATTCGCTGACTTTGAAGCAAGCTGCCATTATGAGTAGTTCAAACAGCGTGCTACTAATTTTCTGTATACAAACAATACCACAAACCAATGAAGATTGAGTCCGTGTATAACTGACACAACAAATGTCAAAAACGAGATTTGTTTGGCAGAAGAAAAGAAAAGTAAAAATAAAAAACAAAACGTTATACTATTTGATACTTTTTAAGATGACTGTTAAAGCTGCACACCCTAGTTCCATCCAGCGAAAATAAATTATTATTTTGGTTAATCTACAAACCTGTAACACACTTAGATTACATTTTTATAAAGTGGAGTGAAAAAGCAGGTTTTATATCGATAAATACCAATGGAATCCCCATGTACCAATTGCTTCAAATAAGTTTGAATGTTAGTATTCTGATCACTCGAAGCACAAAAATGCCTACGTCACGACAAATTTAACAGAAACTTGGGGTGCGTTCATTTCTCCTTTCTTGGACATGTTCCAACTGTTCTGTCCTGGACAGCAAAAGGAATGGGTTTGGAACAGGAGGTTACTTTACGAACATGGGTGCTTCTGTTTAGGTAGTGGCTGCTGAAGCAATCATGATACTTGAATCGGAATAAGACCACACTGACCATGTTGACTATACTACAGTGTTTGAAATAATACATTTTATATATTTTGTATAAACCGCACTTAATTAGCCTACATTTGCCATTTGGAACCGGGTACCATGTGTCTAACCAGGCCCGTAAGCAGGGTGGGGGGCATTTGTGCGATGGTCCACTTTTCTCTATAAAATTTAAATAACATTACGATATCGTTGTTGTTTTGAGTGGTTATTTTATGTTGATTTTTATCATTTTAAAATCGCACCCACCCATCAGCAATTCGCACCCACCCAATGAAAAATCCTGGCTACGGGCCTGCTAAACTGTTGTTATTATCATTTTGATGCACCGTTTATTATTGGTGGTGTGGTGGTGGTGGGTGGTAGTGGTAGTGATGGTGGTGGTAGTAGTAGCAGTAGTTGTAGTAGTAGTAGTAGTAATAAGCTAGTAGTAGTACAGTGGTAGTAGTCGTTGTCGTCGGGTGGAGAAGCACTTCCCTTTCCCAGGACAAAAATATAAGATTTTGTTTTCCTACTCTATTTAAATAAAGGTAACAATATAGTTTGTGTCACCCCCCCCCCCCCAAGGTTGTATGCCCTCTCCAGATATCGTATGCAAAATTATTGGTTTTAAGGGTTTGTAGCATTTTGTATTGAGATACTTACTTGTCTGAACTTTATTGTTAATGAAAATGTTCACGAACTGTGAAGAAACACCTCACAAATGAACAACAAGCGAACGACAACAAATCAGATGTTGATTATGCGAACTGTGCACGAGAAAACAAACCGAACCAAGATGATAACGGTCACGTGGTATACCAACGGCTGTGACATTTAAATGGAAATATCCCCTCTAAAAATAGATTAGACCTCGTCTGCTCAATGTTTTTTTCTCAGAAGCACGTGGCTTTTTAAGAAATACAAAAAATGCATTTTGTGGAATTACAAACACAAGGATTACCAGGATTACCAAAAAACACTTCAGGTGAATGGAAATGTATATATTCTAAGTAATAAACGGTAAGGAAAGTGCAATTTTATTTGTGAAAAAAATGGGTTTATTAGCGAAAAACAACGGCGTAATGGTTAACAACTAGCCGTTACTAGGGTGTGTCCCTTTAATGAGACCAATCTATTTAGTGCAAGGTGATTCGTCCTAAAACACGGACTAAAATTATGATTGGCTTAACCAACCTTAAAGAATGATGTCATATCCACACTGAAACTTCATAGTAGTTTTATAGCCCATCTTCCAACCCTGTGAAATCATATCATCATATAATAAAAGAAATAAAACAGAAACGAAACGAAGCGAATGTCATTGAAAATCAACAGTGAATATTGAGTAATGTGTCAAAAGCACATTTTTGCTGTCCTTCAGCTAACTTTTACTATTAATAAAAGAGAAGTTATACAGCAGGTTCTTCTTTGATACCTAGTGTTTTCCAGGCCTTATCGCTACTGAGGCGGTACTGGAGAATGACGGATAGACCCCTCTTAATAATATGCGTTTGTATCTTCTTTTCTTTCCGTAGCTGGTACGCCCTGTTAAAAAGTCGACCTCTGAGTATTTTTAACTCTGTAGGAAGATCGGTCCGGACACTTTTTTTCATTTCCCTCAACTTGTAAGAATTAGATTTCGCCAAATAATACTCTTTTATCTGGGGGTTTTACAAATTTTGCAATTACTGGAACCGGACCGTGTACCGTTGCATCTTGTCTCGGAAGCCGATGTACATTAACAAACAAAATTTTATTAGCCTTTTCCACCGACTTTCTAAGGTCCTCAACTAAAAACGTCTTTAAAATTGTTTCAGTATTTTCATTTGCATCCTGATGGAAGACCATAGAACAAAAGATTTCACTTTCTTAAATACATTTGTGTTGTTAAAACCTCTGTTTTTAGCTCACTTATTTGTTTTTTGAGTTCTGTCACTTCATTGCCAATTCTATTGTCAACCTCTTCAGTGTGTGACTCACAATTTGAAACTTGCATTTTGATGATATTAATATCTTCCCGAAGCGAGTCAACCTTTGTACATATTTTATCGGCCAGATCCTTTAAAACGTCAATCCAGTTGTCATGCATCGGTGTACACAAACGTAAAGATGGCATCCCGGCTTCCGGCTCTCCAGCAGACGTTGGCAAATCCCACAAGCTTGACCTCTCACCTGACAAAAAAGATTTAATGACTTGTTCCATCTCTGAGCAGCAGTATCTCTCTGACTTGTGCCTTTCTTTTTGGAAAGGTTTTTAGGCATTATTGACATAAAAGTATTGGATTGAAAACACACGCCACTCAAACATGTTTCACATGTTACGCAGTCATGCCGGAAGTCCCTTTAAATTAATTTTGTCCTCAAACCTGTGCATCAATTGTACAGGTTTTGTTCATAAAATAGATGCTTAAGAAGAATGGAGACCTGCATAAAAAATTAAAATTAAATTTTATTTACAACTAATAAAAATATGTTGCAAAAGGGGCAAAATCCTCTCTACTTCCTGAAATGCTATCACTGATTATAGTTACCATATATATATATATGTAAAGGCTGTTAAAGCATTGTAAATTTCATTTGTGCCTGTGGAGGTGAGAAGTTTAATAGAGTTGTATATAGAAATGTATTTAAACTGTAATTTCTTCACAACTACTAAACCATTTCCAAGTAAATTTGATGGGAAGTTTCCTTGAAACACAAACATGAATGTGGTCATTTTGTTCCATGCAGGAAAATAGGTGTTGTGCACACTATTAGTCTGTTAGATGGGGTAAATTACTCAGGTGACCATTCATGCCCATGGGCCTGTAGTTGAATCAAATTGTATTTCAAAGGCTGTACATGGTATGTGCATGCTAGCCTGTCTGTGGGATGGTGCATATAAAAGATCCCTTGCTACTAACGAAAAATGTAGTGGGTTTTCTCTCTAAGACTATATATGTCAAATTTACCAAGTGTTTGACATCCAGTTGTTTTTGATAAAACAATAATGAAATTGAAATTGATGGTATATTTAAAATCCAGATAACTGTTGTGATGTCAGCCTTACAAATATAATATTTTGTCTAATAAATGTCATGATTATTGTAAACTTATTTAATTCAATGTATGTTTAACTGCAATTTGTGTAAATACTGCATGTTCATTCCCCACAATCTGCAACATGCCATGGGTGTGAAATTAACAAAGACAAAGGAAGTAAATGAAACTGTTGTCAAGTATTCATTGATGTGAATATTTATTGTTTTGAGGTGGGTTTTCTTTACAAATTTACATCAATATTTATTTGTGTGTTATCATATTGTTTAATGTTTGCAACATTGTCACTTGACATGTACAGTCTTGGTTGACAGCTTGGGATAGTCTACTTGTATTTCGGACCTGAACTAGCATTTGTATTGAAATTGACACACTTTGTCAGTCAGTTTTCATTACTTTAGTTCAGACTTTACAAAATTATAATAAGAACCTAAATATCTTTGCTTTGATGCATGTTGAACACATGCTCTTAAAATTAATAACCGTGATGATTAAAATAAGTATGACACCATATGTCTCGTTAATGGTTGCGAGATTGCTAATTGAATATTTGGTATTTATAATTATTAATATTGTAAGAGGTGTTGGATAGATTATCTAACCGTTTGTTCACATCAGAAGATAGAAAATGGCTTAGCCAAAATTTTAGACACATGCAAAGTTTATTAGCCATGAATTTTGGTAAAAATTAGTCATTGGCTAAATTAGCTACTAACAATGCGAGCCCTGGTAATGTCATCACGATTTAGCCCAATGAGCTAGAGCTGGTAATATATGCTATTAGTAGAGATTTACAAATTAATTTTAAATAATAAAAAATAGTATGCACGGTCTATTCATGAATATATAACCTTGTTTATTAAAAATGCATTATTTTATGTTATGTTTTGCAGAGCTTTGACATTATCATGCAGCCTCTCTTTATGGAGTTAAAAAAATGTGTTGAGCTATTAACAACAGTTGGGATGGCTGAACATGCATTGTCTGTTGCTGTTTTTATACTACTGGTGGTTGAAAGAAATGAAATTAAAGCTTGGAACCATGTCCTACAGATGGAAACATTTTTCAAAGCATTTCTTCTCCAGGCCAATTATGAAAGTAGAAGCTGTCCAAACTTTGACCTTATGAACAGGAATTTCCCTGGGACGTCAGGGTAAGTAAAAGCTTCGCCATAATAGCTTATAAGCTTATTTTAATATGGTTTATTGAGGCATTAGGTTATATTAGTAATAATGACAGTCGAATGTACTTTTAACGTGCCTAGTGGTTTTCCAGCTGAAATGGGGCAGCTGATTGTAGTCGTTTCTAGCAATGGATCCCCTCAGCATGCTGATTTAGTGCACTGATTAGAGTAGTCTTTATAAAGGCAGCATTTAGTGCTTGCCGTCAGTTTTGGCTTTACCCTTTGTAAGGTGAGTTGGGTCACGTTATATTAACTTCTAAATTATGGGTTGGGATGTATAGACAGCCATTCTCATTATTAAGTAAGATTAATAAATATTATAAATTATTACCGGTATTTGGTAATAATAATTAGGAATTTATTAGTTAGATATAGTCTTCATAAATTAGTACCCAGAAATGCTTTGGTATTTAAGGTGAGTTGGGTCACGTTATATTAATTTCTAAATTATGGATTGGGATAAATAGACAGCCATTCTCATTATTAAGTAAGATTAATAAATATTATAAATTATTACTGGTATTTGGTAATAATAATTAGGAATTTATTAGTTAGATATAGTCTTCATAAATTAGTACCCAGAAATGCTTTGGTATTTATTGTTTTAAGATTTGAGAGAGATTTGTCTTGTAGTATTTTAATGTGAAACTTATGTATGGAAATAAGAGAACTTATGTACTGAAATAAAAGTTCATGTACAACTTAATATATCATAGTGAAGTAAGAAAGAGTTCTATGCAGTGAAAGATGTATTAGTGAAGTAGAAGTGGGCGAGGTAGTCCCACACTGTGTAGTGCAAGGCTCGAATTTGGCAGGCGGCAGACGGCAATTGCCGCCCAAAAAACACAAAATGCTTTCCAAAAACACGTTTCACAAGCAGGTTTTGCTTTCCATCTGGTTTCTAAA
>JAECMU010151068.1:0-15167 GCA_016106625.1 Dracogyra subfuscus | reverse complement strand
ATATTTGTTTTTAAACCCCAATGAATGGTTAATTTCTTTTATTGTACATCATATTGTAGAATACTACATGTACACACATTTTTGGAAGATATTTTTTTTTTAATTTATCGTTCGTCCTATCCTCGCCCCAAAAAAACAACAAACAACAAAACAAAAACACACACACACACAAAAATAAACTTTGAAAATAATTTCAGTTTGGTTTGACATAAGAAGACGTAATAATAATAACAAATTATGTGTGCAATTTAGAAAACAATGAGTCGAGAAATTAATAAATAATAACGAAAATGAGTGTGCTATTGTATATATCACCCACCTTCATAGACAATCAGAATTTTTTTACTGAAACAATGGTAAAACATTTACTATTTAAACTAGTTTTGTTCTGTTGTATACCTAGCCCGAGAACTCTGACGGTAAGAGAGCTAGACGGAAATTTGGACGGTTGGTTGCTCTGTAGAAATGTTTTATTTAACGAATCATTCAACACATTTTCTTTACAGTTATATGGCGTCAGGGCCCTGTAAGGAGACTACCAACCATTCAAATATCCATTTAATACTCGGGCTGTTGTATACCGAATGTTAAGTTCATATTTGAAACAAATAACAATTGACTAGCACTACATTTATCTATTGTTGTTATCAACTGATAGTTACGACAAACTAACCTGGTATTTTCTCTAACGAATATTTTTGAAGTATTGGTTGCTGTCGTATCCACAATTCCGTATTTCGTTTTGTTTGTCCAAGTTGCCGAGTTTTGTAGGACTTCAGAAACATGTTGCAGGATTTTTCGTTTGAAGACGGGTTCGATATTGACACACATCCGGGCCTTTTCGTGCATCCCTTAATGCATTCAATGATGTTGTCACAGGTGAACTGTTCTGTCGAGTTCAAAGCGAAAATCTGTCCATCCGTCCATGACTGGTAGCTAACAAACACAAACTGTCTTGTGTTGACGGAACAGTATGTTTGGGGAAAGGGAATAAAACTCAGAATAAATACTGAAATAATCATTTAGACTGATTAAAATTTAACAAGTTAGTCTAACAGATGGGGGAGGGGGTATGTGTGAAAAACGGAAGAAATTTAACTTCCTATTGAATTACGAAACTCTATTAGCTGCTGCACAGTCCTAGAATATTGAAACAAAACCTTGCGTTAAAATAGTCCAAAACGCAACTCTGGAGGCTGCTGGACCAAATGAGCATATGATGTCCGGAGTAGCTTTTCGTGTAGGTCTAATGTCTTAAAGCGCATTAAAGTATATTTCTGGGTACTCAGTTACAAATAATAGTTTTAATTTTTTATTAACTTGAATATAGAATAACTTAAATATTTCACCTATTTATTATTTAGGGGATAAGTATGTTGTATGTGACCATCACGCTGGCCATACAGATAAAGCGATAGCGGTTGGGTAAATAACGATGTGGTTTGGAGAAATCGCATGCTACCGAGAGGGGTAAGAGTAAAGTGTTGATATCAAGCAATTCTCTCATAGTTTGAGAGTATTATCACAATATCTTTCTTCTTGTCCTTATATAATATCAAGATAAGAAATTTAAAATGAGAGAAGTCAGTACATGTATCCCATAAAAACATATTTATTCCTACTATTGGCTGCATTTTCGTTCATAATTATTGATATTTGATGATAATACTTTGCCGGTTCAACGCCACTGCCGCCTGCCGCCATCTATTTTTAGAAACGGGGTCACAGCAGTGCACGTTGTGGTGCAATATCCTATTGTTCTATAAATAAAGTGTGTGTCACCCGTACTGACTAGGTCAGAACACTCTATATTAAATACATGATACCCTTTTAAATCAGATGACAGGTTCTTGCACCTGCGTATTGTATTAATATTGTTTGGCAATTACTTCTTGAATAATTAGTACAAGTGTTATTCCAGTGAATGGTGTGATGCAGTGTCCAATTATTCTATAAATAAAGTACGCAGCACCCCAGCTGCATGGCTGGGTCTATTCGGGTCACGCTGTAGTAAATACACGCTACGGGCCGAAACCAGGTCACTGTTGCAGTGTATGTACTTTACTATTTTAGCCAGCTTACCAATTGAAATCCAACTCGTACAGCGCTATTTAAACAACAATGATGTTTTAGTTTTATATTCTAACGATGTATGATAGTATGTAGTTGTGTCTGAAGTTGTAACACTGACGTCGTCTGCTTCAACGGGTCTACCAGGTACACTGACTCCTGTTAAACATTGCTGACTGTGTAAACACAATTTAAGAGACTGACTAAGAAGAGACTGACTAAGAATGTGTGCGGACAGCATAGCCCAGTGGTACAGTGCCCGCCTGAAGCGCGGTCGGTCTAGGATCGATCCCTGTCAGCTAACCACTGGGTTTTTTTCTCTCGACATAACCATATGTCCGACGCCGATATAACCGTAGTTAAAATGTGTTGAGTGCGTCGTTAAACAAACCAACAACAACAACAACGACTAAGAATGCTAAACCTGATAAATACTGAATTTACCTAGTGATAATTTTTATTGTAATATATTGATATTATATATACAGACACAATAAATCACTTTTAGTTTTGGAAATGTCACACTCGGAACGCTTTCATTGCCTCTCATGGATGATTTCAATTTCCTCTTTAACTTCGAGTCATACTTGCTTCTTTCCCTCTTCCTTTTCAGCGGGCAGCATGGCCCAGTGGTAGAGTGCCCGCCTGATGCGCGGTCGGTCTAGGATCGATCCCCGTCAGCTGACCACTGGGGTTTTTTCTCGACATAACCATATGTCCGACGCCGATATAACCGTAATTAAAATGTGTTGAGTGCGTCGTTAAACAAACCAACAAAAATCTTCCTTTTCAACGAACTTTTATTCAGTTGTTCATGCATTATTTTACCACTGGCTCCGTTCAACTGAATAAGAATGTCAGGGTCAAATATATCTTGTGGTGTTGGTGGTGGTGGAGGTGGTGGTGGTGGTGTCTGTAGTGATATTGCTGCTGCTACTGCTGCTACTGCTGCTGCTTCTGCCACTGGTGAAAAAATATGTCTGGTCTTATGACCTGTCTCGTCATATACGGACTAAACATGACAAAATAAGACAATTTTTTCACCATCGGCAGCAGCAGTAGCAGCAGCAATATCACCACCGACACCACCACCACCTCCACCAACACCTCCACCACCACCAACACCACAAGATATATTTGACCCTGACATTCTTATTCAGTTGAACTATTAAAAGGTGTGTTAACTTCAGTATTACTACAGCTTTTAGAACCGTTACTCGCCCTAAAACAGTTAATATTCTCACTGACCATATTTGTTTTATTAACGTTTGCATTTCCAATATTTTAGGGTCATAGTTGAGTTCACCAATATGTTCTAACATGACAGGGAATTTAATTCCAAGTAGTTTAAATTCAGTTGTCCCCCAGTCTAGTATGGTGAAAAACATCTTTAGAAAACCTTTTACTGCCTATCCAATAGCGCTTGATTTTGAATAATTTATTTGTTTAAGTCTGAAGTATAAGCATAGTTATATAGAACTCATAGTAGACTTCTGGTGATCCATCAAAAACGAAACTGGTACCATCCGCATATTGGGATATTAAATATTCTTCTCCATCTATAGATATACCTTTAATTGATGTACAATTTCTAACAAGAATTGCAAGGATTTCAGCGCATATAATAAACATATATGGCGACAATGGGTCCCCTTGTCTGCATCCCCTTTCTAAATGAAATGGTTCAGACAAAAACCCATCTTGCATTACCCGAGATAAAGAATTGTTATATAAAGTTTTGATCCAGTCTTTAATAGAAGTTTTAAAGTTAAATATGTCTAGTGCTTTATTTATAAAAGACCATGATACTGAGTCGAATTCTTTTTAAAAATCTATTAGTAAGAGCAATGCAGGTATGTTATGTGTTTCAGTGTAATACATAATGTCGTATATTGGTCTTATATTTTCTCCAATATATCTTCCTTTAATGAAGTCAGTTTGGTCTTTATTTATAATTTTATCTAGTACTTGCTTTCTTCTGTTAGCTATACACCCAGATGCCATTTTATATGTACAGTTTAACAAAGTTAAAGGTCTCCAGTTTTTAAGAAATTCCTTAGGTTTATTTTCCTTACGTATGCAAGTAATTATGCCTACACTTTTGACATGAGACATTTCTTTGACAGAATAGCTATAATTAATGGATCTGACTATAAAATATCCAATGTCAATTAAACATTTTTTGTTTGTTTGAAAAACTCTGCAGAAAAATCATCAGACCCAGGACTTTTGTCATTTTTCATTCCCTATAAAAAAAGTTAATACTTCAGAATATTTTATTTCTCCTTCTAATTCTTCTACTTCTTTATCACTTAATTTATTAAATTTATAATTACCTTTTTTGTATTAGATTATCATTATGTTGTCCAACAGGTGCAGAATAAAGCTTTTGGTAAAATGATTTGGTTTCTTTTAATATATTCTGTTGGTCATCGATTACCTCTTCATTATCTAATCTTATAATTGATATTAATTTACTAAAGTAATTTCTAGATTCTAAGTTACAAAAGAACTTTGATGGTTTTCCCCCCTTCTTCTATCCATTTTGCCCTTGATCTAATATAGCTACCCTTCAATGTTTCTTTTCTAAATTCTGTTAGTTCATATTTCTTCTTTTTTTTTCAATTGCTTCTACGTCAATATTTTCACTTTCTTCTAATGTTTTAATTTCAGCACAAGGTAGTTTTTCTAATTCATTATTATTATTATTATTTTCCTTTAGAATGAGCAAAAAGCTATTGTCTTGCCCCTTATTTTCATCAGTAACGTTTCCAAAAACAGCTGGTCATTTATTATAAATTGTATTTTTTCTATTGGAATCGATTTTGAATTTAAATCATTACATACAGGTACAGTATATTGATGTTTGATATGTTCTATTAATTCTTTTATTGTTTTAACATACTCTTTATATGTTAGAAGTGAATTGTTAAACTTCCACAGTCCAGTATCCTTCTTTATTTGATTACATTTTAAAATTAAAACTACTCCGGCGTGATCTGAACCATAACTATTCTCGATTATTACTTTCTTTACGGTGAGCATTAAATTATTTGCTATAAGAAAAAATCTAGTCTAGCTTGTTTGAGTGGTGTTGGGTTTTTTTACTATGTTTATCTTCGATTTGGATATAATTATCTAAATGGGTCCTTTAAATCAAACAGTTTCATATTTTCGATGATTTTTTTGTTGAACTTTTTGGTGATTAGCATGTAAATAAAAATATTTTTTTCTAAATGTCGATTTAGTACTAAATTAAAATCTCCAAATATCATATATAATCTATTTATCACTGTCAAAATCTACAATGCATTCCAATATAAACTGAAAGAAATCGTGACCGTCTGAATTCGGACCAGATAAATCTACGAATGTTATTCTTTTTCCATCTATTGTAATATCTAAAAAAAAAAGAAATTTCCTGAGCCATCTGATTTAGTTTTATTTATGCTATATTCAAAGTTATTATTAAACAAAATAGGTATTCCTCTAGCGTTTGTGGAATACGAGTTGAAAAGGCATTTGTACCCCCACTGGGTTTGGGTATATGGCTCTATTTTCATCGAAAATGTTTTATCTTGCAAACAATAAATATTAAAGTTCTTGCATTTTATATAATTGAATAGTCTTTTCTTTTTTCCAGATCCCTTAGTACTTGGCAGTTAAGTGTCATTATTTGAAAAAGGGTCATGGCGGATTTATTACGGAAATATTGTACGTTCCATGCTTGCATAAATTGGATGTTAGTGGATTCAGCTTGTTTGAACAATACAGGTAATAATTTAGAATTAAGGTTAAATACTTTACACAAAGTATAAGATAAGTGAGAGCTGAAAGTACTTATTTCTTTCTGATAGAAACCCTGCTATGACGCCAAGAATTACAACAACAAAAGAAACTAAAAAAATGATTGTCTGTATATGGTAATGCTTTCCTGCTTATTATAATGTATGTATGTATATGTGTGTGTTTGTGTGTATGTGTGTGTGTGTGTGTGTGTGTGTGTGTGTAATGCACACACACACACACACACACACACACACACACACACACACACACACACACGTTGTCGTAACAGTATGTTTTGGAAAGAGGCTCTAGAGCGATAAAAATTTGAACAATACTAAAAGAATCATGACAGTTTATAATTTATCACACCAAGTCTAGTCAAACAAAATTAGGGTTGGCCATTTTTTGTAAGTAAGGTCGGTTTTCTTAGAAACACACTTTTACTACGTTTTTGCTAAAATTGATAATGTAAGCAAAATTAAGTTATATATTGCCTATGTTGACAGTTACGGTCCAAAAAACTAAAAATAATAATTAAGGAAAAAAAGGAAAAAAAAAGGAAAAAAGAAAGAAAGAAAGAGAGAAAAAGAGAAAAAGAGAAAACCAGAGTTATAATAGACTAAAGTATTTTACACAGAGGTGTGATTATTAAGGTCAGCTACTTCAACATGTACATAGTGACACTTTTACATTTCACAAAATTTATACTACAAAATTATCTGAAATATCTTCTTAAGAACAAAATAATATTAAAATGCCATGTTTTTCCCTTGTTGCATTTCTGTTTAACGGGCGGATATACAGCGTTTAAGTTAGACCTTTAAATCATTAGCAGTTTGGAGAATTTGATTCTTAAACAAAGTCTAGCCAAAAATACAAGTTTTATTTAGTTAAACAACACAAATGGCGGGCCATTTACAAACTAGAAGGAATTTTCGAATGAACATTTCAAGGCTCACGCCAGACAATCGCCAGTTCGCCATCAGCTGATAGAAATATCATCTGGCGAACAAAATATTTCCCGTATCGCCAGACTGGTAAAAACTAAATCTGACATCTGGGGATAAAGAAGTCAGTGTTTCTACAAAACTGATCTTCGTGATATTTTGTTTACAATGAGTCCAGGTCCACCTTCAGCCGCATGTTCGTGTTGTTCGCTGTCATTGAACGTAGTCCTAACATCTTCTTATTAATAAAAGACCTTTTCTATGGCCTTTTACAAAATGCTCATACATATTTTCTCGCTAACAGGCATGCCACGATAATCAAGTTTCGTTTTCATAAAGTCGGTGTACATTTAATTTATCACCGAAGATGTATACGTTACGAAGAACCTGACCACTTCCACTCTTTGTATAATGAAATAAATCCCAAACAAAATTAATTATTTTGATTTGTTTCTTATAAAAAGAAGAATAAAGAATTAATATTAATCAAATATCACTACTAATGACTAAGTAACTGCGACTGAAAGCAACATAAACAACAAAAGTTAGTGGTCACAAAATAGTAAACATCGTTTCAGATTTTCAGGTGGCTACAGATCACAGTTATCTTCCCATTTTGTTGTCCGGAAATTTGTTTGCGCATGTATTCTGCTGTTTGACTGTGATTATTTCATAGCAGACAGCGTTGAAGTGGTAACTATTTGACTGACGTTTACAGGGGAGAGCGTGTAGTTTATAAACGTGTAATTTGTTGACATTTAAGACGTGTTTGTAGTAATTACGGCCCATGCAAAAGTAGTGTTTTTGTGTAACATAGATGTACTCCAGCCAGTTTAGACAGTGTGTTTGTTCAAACCAATAGCCCAACCTATACTGACAGCTGTGCAAACGCCTGAAAATATACGACTTGTCCAGAACAAATTAAATTTGTCAATTATTATTATTATTATTTGTTAACTTTTTAAATATATTTAAAGGGACATTCCCGAGTTTGTTACATTGTAAGATATTTCCGACTAATAAAATATTTCTACGATTAAACTTACATATTAAATATATTTTCTTGTTTAGAATATCAGTGTCTGTATATTTAAGGTGTTTCTGGTCGTCTTAATATTTGTAAGAAGTCCAAACTGGATTTCATCTTCAAATAATTTCGTACGTACGAAAAAATATCTTTTAGGAAATAAAATGAAAATTAACCTATTAACAAATATTAGAACGGTCAGAAACACGTTTAATATAGAGCCACTAATATTCTAAACACGAACATATATTTAATATGTAAGTTTAATCGTAGAACTATTTTATTAGTCGATAACATCTTAAAATATTGCAGCAAACTCAGGAATGTCCCTTTAATATGGAACATCTGAATGCAACAGATGCTTTTACATTGTAGCACAATCCAAAGTCCTGTAAACTGAATATCCAAATCGGACATAACCAAATACAGGCATATATGCAAAATTAGTTTAGTGTTGACGTCACAAACAAGTAACGACCAAGTCACCAATGCCATATATCCAATGAAAAACAACACAATGGAAATCGATTACACTGTGACGTATAGTTAACCTAACAATCGTGTGTCTGTGACGTGTAAATCAGCTACAAGTGTAAAAGGTTGTAAATATCTTTGAATCGAAAATGATGTCAAGTTTTGCTTAAAACCTGGTTGTAGAGGGTATGTGAGAAATAGACTACTACTAATACATTCGTGTCTGATAGATACCATTAGTGTCACAACTCGTTGTTTTAAAAACGTATCAAACTCACTTTCGCTCCTTGGATATATTTTAAAACAACTCGTTGTGAGATAAAGGGTATCTAACGGCCACTCACTTGTTATTATCTGTTTACCACTACCACAGTCCCAACACTGTGGAGCTTTTCATGGTGAGCATGACTAGACTATTGGGAATGTCGAGTACTGTTCCCTGATGAATGGGGTGTCATTATAGGCTCCACGTGTCTACCCTGCTAGTCTCATTGTTTCTTACGGACACTGAAGATACATTTAAAATGAATAATTGTCATGTCATCGGTATAAATGAAATGTTAAACGATTCTTTAATATGTACGTCAATTACTGTCTTTATTTTACACAATGCCGATGACACGGTACTCCTTCTAGATAACTGTATGTACCAAGATATGCAAAATTACTGAATGTTTTTGGTTCTTATTGCACGAAATGGCAACTAACAATAAATTGTAAAAAGACAAACAGTTTTTATTTTTAATGGCAATAAAAAAGATTTTATCTTGGAAATTCGAATCTTGATAATGTAGAAAGTTAAACATATCTTCGTATAATATTCCATAAATCAAACAGATTTACTAAGCAAAACACGTTATATACACAGGCACAACAAGCTATATACTTCGTTCTCAGACAAGACACATATAATATTTCCATATAGTATCAGCTAAAATTATTAGACTGCATGGTTTTACCAGTTCCTTTATATGGTAGCGAAATTTGGGCTTTCGAAACTATGTCATCAATAAAAGTTTAATAATCTGTTTATATCACTGTAAAATTAAAATACTTTCTTTCTGGTATCGATTAATCACTAACACACAGTCCATGTTATCATTACTAGGGTATGAATTATTACTAAATGATATGAACAATAATATTTTAATCACAAATGGAATATGTTTGTAAAATCAATTTTAGATGATGTTAGTTGTACATATAAAACATTATATGGTCCTCACAATGCAATGGTATTACTAGTTATTTTTTGTTGAAAACGTCTATTTTCACAAGGCTTACTAATCAATACTTACATTCACATTAATAATTCATCCAAAAATTCAAATTATAAATTATTAAAAAATACTGATGCATTTGAGACATATCACACTTACAGAGATAAAAACACTGGTTTACTTTATTACGATTCAGATTTTCAAATCATAATCTTCCTATTAAAAGTGCAGATTGAAACATGTACCACTAAACAATCGAATATGTGCATTATGTAAAAATTACGACATCAGAAATGAGTTTCATTACATATTTACATGTATGTTTTTTCCAAAATTAAAGAAATCCGCTTTCTATCAAACAAAATCAAATATATAATATATAAACACTTTATAAAGTTTTAGCTCTAAAAAAGCAGGTGTCCTTTCTATATTTCTATATTTAATAACTATGACTACTTTCAAACCCTCTTGCTGATTTTTGTATGCTTTCGAATTTATGTATGTTATTGTACTTTCACCATCTTGTCACAATATATTAATTGTTTTATGTGAAACTTTTCTCATATGCCGTAGACTACAGCCTGGGTGTAATTAAAGTACATTTCAGTGAGGTCAATGCATCTCAACAAGATGGCACTTCCTCTGTTAGTGATGTGGACTCGAATAGCATCTCTCAAGCTTAGGGGTGTTAACATTTGTTATTTTCTCAATGCCTATGTTGTATGGTAAGACATCGGCATCTTTTCTTGGACACAATTGAATTTTATTGTCAGACAACTTCGTCAGTAACCCTTCGTATTCATCAGTGAATTATACAAGTTTTTTATTTGATGCGTCATTGCCACCGACATATACAACAACATCGGAATATCCCTCAAGTGCAAGAGGTGTTTCATTTGATGCGTAATTGCCACCGACATATACAACAGAGTCTGAATATTCCTCAAATGCAAGAGGTGTTTTATTTGAAGCGTCATTGCCACCGACATATACAACAGAGACTGATAAACCTCAAGTGGAAGAGGTGTTTTATTTGATGCGTCATTTCCACCGACACATACAACATAGTCTGAATATTCCTCAAGTGCAAGTTCTTCTAACTAATTTGTGATATGGGATTTTGTTCGTCTGTTTGTGTTTACAGTGGTTTCATAATTCAGACCTCTTGTACGTATCCCTTAAGGATAAAGCTGTGTAGCAATATATCTTTGATGTTTAGGTCAGTTTATATTTATAAACAGTCGAACTTTCCCTAATCACATACATTTCGTTGTCCGTTTCACCTAAGCAAAACATTTGTATTGGCATCCCCATTACCAATTTAAAAACCAATTGTAGAAACTTTCCTTTCTCAGAGAGCAGAATAATTTCCGGAGTGTTCACGTAAGAGACGAAAACCTGAGACTTGGAGTTGACGGCCAGGACGATGGGCAGGTCGTTATGCCTGAAGTAGGACCACAGATGGTCACCATTGATCCCCAGACAAACCACTCGTCTAGTGACTACATCACCTATTACTATACGGAATTCTCCAGAGGTAGTAAAACTTGTAGAGCTTGGACAGCCGAAACGCTTTGACTGGTCTTCGCTGGGTATAAGAGACCTAACGAAAGTCCAATCTTTTCGTAACACATCAATGAGAACTGGTGTACTATTGGTGACGCACATAGTAGCTATCATTGTTGATTCGTTTATGATCTTTGCCTTATCATATCTGACCATTAAGGTTTCAGATAATTGATAAACAGGATTTGGAAAGATAGCAAAGCTTATAATTTGGTAAAAGGGGTCTTCTTTGTTGATTATCCATATTGTATTTCCACGAATATTCACTATACTCTGTGGTTTACCGCCAATATATAACTTTTCTGAGTGACTGAAATTGTGGAATAAAATCTGTGTGTTCGGAGGATCCAGCAGTACCAACATTCTGGAATCCTTTTCTTGTATGAACAATATATGTGAAATTGTTGAGTTTTTATTGATACCCTTAATGGTGAAATTGCCATCCAAACTTGGGTTGATATCTGAAAACAAGAAAAGAAAAAAAACAATCTATTATGATAATATCAATATATATTATACATTATATTTATTAGGCATATTACTGTTTAACTATGCATAAACAGGTTTGTGGTGAATCAGGTTTCGGATATAATTCCGTCCCGACCTGTTTTTGCCAATCAACATCAACACAGAACAGACGATTTTGTTTCGCCTGCATAACCGTCGGTGAGACTGTTATTTTGCGTTTATCTTCAGACATACGTCTATCATAAGGTTACCCTCAGACATACAGTTATGCTCAGACATACGTTTAGCCTCAGACATACATTTGTTTGTTTATTATTTTAATGATTATGATATATAATCATGTTTGGTCTAGCAGGGTTTGATTCGGACCGTCAGAATTTGTAGCTTGCTGAACCGATTGTCGCAGGAATTTCAGCCAATTTAGACCCCTGTATTTATATTACACATACATTATATACAAAAGCAACAGACAGTTGCATATTATCACAAGCTTTACGGTAGAGATGTTCCAATGATTGATTATAATCGAAAATTGATCGTCTAGCTCTACCGATAGAAATCCATAATCAGTTGTGTAGGAAAGTGTCAATTGTAATTGTTCCTCCAGTTTAGATGATTGAAGTGATTTAAATATGTTAAGTTTAAGATTTGTTTTCATGTGTATATAAAGAACAAATATATAAAATACTTAGTTACTAAAGGTAAAATTACACATTTGTATGGTTTAGATCTTGTTGAACATAACGGAACGTGCATGGTCCTTAGGAATCAAATCCATCTTATGGTCATGGAATTCTAAACGACTGTGTAATCGAAAATTAATCGGATAGATATAACCGACTATATGCAATAACTGATGATGAATTTCAAACCAATTCCCAACACTACTTTACGGCCTTTCTCTCTCAGCCCCATAGATCCATCATATACACGTCATACCTGTCAACCCTCATGCATTTGGCGTGAGTTTCACGGATTTGTAACAAACATCACGCTCTCACGCAACGCTACTATAATATTTTATAATCGTGGTTTATATTTAAGATCTGAATGGAAATATATGCTAATAATGCAGGTCTCTGAATTCGTTACCTATTAATAAGAATACAGCATACAGAACCTACTCTCGGTTCAATACCAACAATCACTCGCGGGTGCTACTGATGATCGACTTGTATGGATTAACATTAACTGTATTAATTAGTAAAACTTGCACTCGTTCGATTTTTATTTTGGACTTAAACAAACAGTAACAAAAAGGTTCGCCCTAGACCTAACCAAGAACCTGCTGTCCCTGGACCCTGGACTGATTGATCCTGGCACAATGCACACATATTCTAGTCAATAGTTCATTCATCATCATTTCTACATTGAAATGCTACATTTTTGTGTTGTATTCCCGAAATATGGCCAACTACAATTCACGGAACTACGAAGCAGATACAATTCAAATAAATGTTTTTGGCCCAAACGGGTTTCCATACATTTTGCAATTACTAGTAATTTGAATTTAAAAGAAAAGAACACTTTATAGCCAAAATATATTCAATACCAGTTTTGCACGGTGCCTGATTAGATCATATCAGGCGTGATGTCACAAAAGTGATCTCCGCGATGTATAACCTACGGTATCCCGATTGTGACATAAAAGCATTGATTGGATTTTTATATTGATTACTGAATCTATTATAGGGTATTGTGATCGTTTTTCTGTCGCCCTAACAAAATTGCCACAGCCAATAGTATCTCCTTGAAAGAGAAAACCTTTTTACTAAGAAGCGTAACAAAGCTCTACTTGTCAGTATTACTATTTAAATTTTCATTTTCAAAATTGAGTAGCATCACATATACCCCCGCCCGTTACCGACCCTGGTCAAGCTGTTTTTGCTCTTTTGCACTTGCCAAGCGTGGGTGGTCCACTCCACCCCTTTCCTGTACTGGACGAAGTAACCACCATATATCGACACGTGAGCCCATGAAAGGTGTGTGCTACAACAGCTTGCCCTGAATATGTACGTTAAACCCTATGATCTGACCTAACCTTTTTATTATTAACATTGTCAATTCATACCAAGTACGCATAATGTTTACTCTATATAACTAATTTTTATACGTTTAAAGAATAAGCAAAATAAGCAAGAACCAAAAACCAAACTGATTAAAATGAGCTCCACTGGGTCTTTAATCACCACAGGCTATAGTTGAGGCCATTGGAAGGAAGAGAGAGAAAGAGAGAGAAAGAGAGAGAGAGAGAGTATTTGATTTTCTCAGTTTAAAAATAAAAGTCGTTGGTATCTCCAGCTATGTCATATAAAATATCATTAAACTTTTGCCACTAACAATACATATTAAATACTTCTTTTAAAAACAAAAAAGATATTTGTATATGCTATGTTTTTCTAATTGTCCTAATGATTTTGATATTAATTTTTAACGGTTGCTAATTTTATTATTATTATATTTTTTACGGATACTGATGTTCTGAACAATAACACACACAAAAGTGATTTGATCGTGAATAAGACTGCTAGCCAGACATATCTCACAAAGTTACAGTTTGTTTTCTTTAACAACACCACTTGAGCATATTGATTTATTATCCACCGCTATTCGATGTCAAATATTTGGTGGTTTTGACATATTATAGTCTTAGTTAGGGATCTATTATATGCACCATTCCATAGACGGATTAGCACATGCCACGACTGCAACAACAAGCAAATAGTCCATTGGAACTAATGACGGGATCGATTCTAGCCTGAACGCGCATTAGGCGAACTCTTTACCACTGGGCTACGTCCCGACCCTGACACATCTTACAAGGCAGATAAGGCGTAAAAACTCAATTTATTCGTGTACGTATACGTAATCATCAGTGGATAGAGTGATTGGATACACATGTAATCTACTGAACCCACTGGCATGGAAAATGATTGATGGGGATTACGTATACGGGGAAGGGAATTTGCACCTAATGCTAGAATCAGACTCGACTGGCACGACGAAGTTGGCCAACTTGGCGGTTGCGTTGTCATTTTCCCCAACCGCCAACTTACGATGAAGGCTCTCCGATTAACATTTAACTGGTCAAAAATTTACTTGTAAGAGTGCTCAGACTAGCAAATGGACAGTCGTAGTAGTCGCGAGAGCAGAAAGTTGGTCAATTTTGTCATGGAAATTGGTAGCCTGATCCTAGCATAAAGTGGGTGCAGGGAAGTACATATGGACTACGTCCGTGAAGGAAGTTTAGACAGGTAGGCGATGGCGTGGACAGCTCAGAAGACAGAATTATAGGAAACTGACAGAAAAGGTTGAGACAAATTGAAATTGTCAGATAAATTGGAAAGTTTTATATAATTAAGATAATGAGAATGACAGACAGGAAGAGACAGATGACAAAGAAGAATGAATGCGTGAGCCAGCTTTGACGGGGTTTGAACCACTGTCGTCAGCATAAGCCTTGATTCAATGTATTCACCTTCGTAACAGTTATACTCGAGAGACATTGCAGAAGCATAAGCTTGGCACGATTGTAGAAACAAGCTACTGAAAGTAACATTGCAGAATCGTTTTCTGTCGCAATGGTCAAACGTATGAAATGTTTCC
>JAECMU010151037.1:0-11756 GCA_016106625.1 Dracogyra subfuscus | reverse complement strand
CCCACCCCCAACTTTCTGTCTTGAACGACAGGCGTGCGCTACAACAGCTTGTTCTGAATGTGCACGTTAAACCCTTTGATTGATTGACTGAATGACCGGTGTACAGACCGGTGAATAAGGAGGGAGACGGCCTTTGAAACCCTATTTAGCACTACAGAAACAGAAACTAGTGAGTTGGGTGGGCTAGCGATTTATGCAGGACAATCCGATGCCATTCACCTTTTTGCGGCGTTTACTGTTAATGACATAATATGCAACATTTTCAGATCTTCTATTCGATCATTAAAATTCCCTCGTAACTACATAACATTTTCACAGAGGGAATCCTTTTGAATTGTTCACAAGTGGGTGATCCAAGGTGTTTCCTTCAGATGGTATCTTTTGGGAATTCTTGACCAAAAATGCATGATGATTTGACTAATAAATCGTGTTGTTTTCCCCGACAGCATCAAAAGATAAAATAGAATATTAAATCTGGCTCTCTTGTGATCAACGGTCAAATTTCTAGGTAATCATGACGCACAAATTACTGCAGGACTATTTTCATTAATAAAAATAGGCGTAATAAAAAATTTCATTGTTTGTTTGTTTGTTTTGTTTTGTTTAACGACGCACTCAACACATTTTAACTACGGTTATATCGGCGTCGGACATATGGTTATGTCGAGAAAAAAACCCAGTGGTTAGCTGACGGGGATCGATCCTAGACCGACCGCGCATCAGGCGGGCACTGTACCACTGGGCTATGCTGCCCGCTTTTTTTCATTGTACCCACATTCAATATTATAACATAGCTCTAGGTTATTAAATGAAAGGATTTCATACAATTTATTGGTATGTGTTGTCCTGTCTGTAAGATGCTGCATATACATGATCACTTACTACTAATGAAAAAAAAAAATGTAGCATGTTTCTTGTCCAAGACTATAGGTCAAAATTACAAAATGTCTGACATCCAAGAGCTAGCTGATGATTATTATATCAATGTGCTCTAGTGGCGTTGTTAAACAAAACAAAGATTGAGTCTTCTTTTTTGAGTGACAAATGCCCTTGTCAGATCCACTGAGTTTAGTTTCAACACACCCAGTGAACCATGACTGGTATAAGAAGGGGTGTGCTATTTGCTGTTCTATCTCTAGGACAGTGCATATAAAAGATACCTTGCTACTAATACAAAACAGTGTAGCAGGTTTCCCTTCGAGACTGTTTCAGCATTATCAAATGTTTGACATCCAACTTTCCAACAGTAAATTGATTAATTAATCAATGTGCTTTGATGGCGTCTTAAAACAAAATGAAACAAAACATGCTGTAAAACTGTTCTCCGATGTGTTAAGCCTTCTAATGTTCTGCAGTTCGTGTGTGAAATAACAGCATGGCTCTTAAATTAATTAGAACTCCATGCATATTTTAAAGTTATATGTCAGTTTTGTTACAGGCTTAGAATACATGTGTGAGATGGGTGGGGTGGTGGTATAAGTAGCCCTGTGGTAAAACGCTTGCTTGATGCACACTCGGCCTAGGATCGATCCCCATCGGTGGGCTCATTGGGCTATTTCAGCCAGCCAGTGCACCACAACTAGTATATCAAAGGTTGTGGTATATGCTATCATGTCTGTGGGATAATGCATATAAAAGATCCCTTGCTACTAATGGAAAAATGTAGCAGGTTTCCTCTCTAAGACTATATGTCAAAATTACAATGTTTGACATCCAATAGCTGATGATTAATAAGTAAAATGCTCTGGTGGTGGTGTTAATCTTTAAGACAAAGCAGCCAGGAGTAGACAACTGAGCATACGGTCTTCTTGAGGTCTGTTGGTGACAATTAAATAAATAACAACCAAATCAATTGTTATATTAATGGAATTTTGATGCTGATACTTGTATTCTGTGACATAATTTCAATGCACATAATAGTTAATTATAACAAAGAATAGAAAAATACAATATATAAAACTAAACTTATAGTACTACAACTCATAAAAATAAAATGGTATATTAGTTGTGAATATAACCAGCAATATATCTATGGAAAGTAGAACAACAATACATAATATAAAGAAAACTATTTACAACTCACAAGTCAATTTTACTTTATAAAATTTCATCTTCAGTCTTTTTTTTTTAATTTTACAAATATTTTTTTTTATTAAAGATAAACAGTCCATTGCTGAAAACACAGCTTTGTCATCTAAAACCAACATATTTTACATTAACACAGAATCAAATATTCAAGTATGATAGTTATGTCTAATATTATTTTTGGACTGCCATATAAATATATTTAATTTTTAGAATGCAATGTAGATTGTCTTTATATTAATCTGACACTTACAGTAAATTGGTTCTGCATTATGTGGGAATAGCATGGCAATAGCAGTAATAAAAACTGTTGTCACATTATAAGTGACATATCAGGTTTTCAGTACATACTTTATTCCATAGCATCTTATTAGTATCAAAATTACATGTATATTATATATGCTTATATACAAAGAGATGAAGAAACATCAACAGTAATTTCACAGTCAGTTTCACAAGATGAGCCCCGTTCCACGAAGCGATTTTAGTGCTAAGATTACCATAAGTGCATAAGGTAGCTATTCACTTCAGGTGCTCTTAGGGCCAAGATCACTTCGTGGAACAGGGCCTGATCTCAAACACAGATTAAGCTCTAGTCACTGGGTGCTTGTATCGGTGAGCTGCCTGGGGCTCGGCCACTTTCTTCTGTGGTGGCTTGGTGGCCTCAAGTTCCCGAATGATGGCTTCACGCTCCTGCTCCTGGTTGCGGTGTAAGATCTGGTTGATGCAGTATTCCGACTCCTGGCCACAGTCGGTCAACCGTAGGTCCATGTTGGTGATTGTTGTGTTTTCATCCATACCTTCTTGCAGCTGCTTACCTCCATCCTAAAAGTTGGTAAGGAAACAAAAATGTACACTTATGTGGCTTTTTATTTTTCAGTCCATGTATAATGTATAAATTTTGAAAACGGCAAAATGCTGTATGTGTCTATAGATTATATGTAATCCAGATAGCAAGATAAAAGGCAAGCTGTCTTTTAACACAAGGAACATTATGTCTCAATACATTGTTATGAAGTTCACTTTAGTGTGCTTAACAACTTTTAGTGTGTGTGTGTGTGTGTGTGTGTGTGTGTGTGTGTGTGTGTGTGTGTGTGCCTGCATGTATGTGTATGAATGCCATGTGTACATGCTTTTGCATGTATGTTAGAATACATGAGAATACCAAAAAAGATAAATATTCATTGGCAAGCATGTTAAAACAGTAAATATTAATGAAAGGGACATAACTCTAAATAACCTGAAGACTGATAAATGGTTATAATTAAGCTCAGAACTGGAAACTAGAACAAGTTTACTTGTACATTAATTACAGTAACAAATATATAAAAGGAATGTCAGGGTTCAAAACTAGCAGTCACCCAGTCACCCGCAGTGACCTTTATTGGCTAAGGGTAAATAAGAATTTCAGAAACGTAGTTTGCTGGTTGACCATTGATTTTAGTGTCTGGTGAGTATGGTACTAGTTTTAAAAAACACTGATACTGAATCGAATGTCTATGTTGGCATGAACTACAGATCTGGCAGCAGAAGATATAGAACATGTTCTATATTTTGACAGTGCCAACATAATGAATAAAGATAAAATTCATATAAAAACATTACGTTTTAAACCCATACTGTTTCAAATAACATTTTATTGAGTGTTAAAGTGTAGTGTAAATTAAAACAAAAATTCTTCACACATTACCATCAAACTGCATAGGTTAACTCATTTTTTGGTGCGATACAAGTTTCAAGACAATTGATGGAACATCCAAGGTAATCTGAATCACACAACCATAATACATAAGGGCTGTATCTCTGCACAAAGCATAGTCGAATGGGCATTTGGCAAAATAGTGGATGATTCCATGGATCTCTATCTTGGTGAACAGCCTCCTGAGAAAATCATTTGCTGGGATTTTCACCTCTTACATCACCACAAAGAGGACTGCCACTCCCAGACTAGTTTACCAAAGCACAAGCAGTTTTACGTTTAGTCTGTTTGTACTACATTATCTTTTACCCTGTATTAAAAATGGGATTTAATATGTTTAATTTAATTGTACTATCAACATGTTTGTTTATACTGGATTTCTTTTTCTTTTTTTAAATTTATTTGACTTGGCATGAGTTTAAAAATTAATGACATGTTTTTATATTACCCGGTAAGTTTTACTTTTTTCATTATGAAGTTAAATGTCAATTCATCCGTTTTCTTTAATGCAAGCAGTTATTATTCAACAAAAAAACCACTCTAATTTTAATTTTAGCTGTGAAGTTAGATTCCAGTGTGATAATTGGAGGTCTAGTTGAATTTAAGAAGGACCAGTAAGATCTTTCTTCAACTAGCCCTGCTGGTGACCTTGGTTTTCATGTTAATTTTCAACCCTGGAATATTTAACAATACACAGTACACTGGTTAATCAATGATTATTTAATAATAGACCAAGCAGTGATTTTGTACGGTATGGATTGGGACCATATTCTTAAAATTGCAGAATGACATTATTTTTATAGAACTCAGAACAACACATGGAATAATCTTTTAGATATTATACCCTTCATAGACCATTGGATTGAACAGGCAAAGAAAATATATATCCTATTAAGTAGTGATATTCCAGTGGTTAATTGTAATTGAAAACTGAAAGGTAGGTGCAAACTAATTACAACTGAATAGCAGTGATGACATCCCAACTGATTCCCAACACTACTATTAAGGAACTCCGTCAAATGATTTTGAAATAGAAACAGGGAGTAGAAAATTAAGACATGTATAAAAGACCATACAGGGAAAACCCATCTAATCCCTGAATAAACAGGAATCCTGTCAAAACAGGCCAAGATTCGTGGTCCTGGATTTTCTAAATTCTAAAATGTGACCCTCTAAATACTGGATCTTGTCTAATCGGATAAATACTAGGTCCCCAGCATTATCCAATTTAGACAGGTTTCATTGTATATGCAGTTTTAATTTCTAAATACTGAGTGGAAAAGTACTTACTGGACCAAGTTTGTTGCAAGACAAATCAATGGATTTTACAGTATTGTTCATCATAACCACTTGCGACAAAATAGCTGCAGTCGGTTCACCCAAGTCATTGGTTGCAATGTTGACCTCTTTCAGTGTGGAGTTCTTTAACAATGAGCGACATATGGCTTGTCCACCTTCATCTCCAAGTTTGTTTAATCTCAGGTTCAGGAACTGTAGTGTCGTGTTTTTTGTCAAAGCATGAGCAATGGCCTGGGCACCAGCTGCTCTGATCTGATTGTCACAAAGACTAAGTCGAATCAGCTGACTGTGATTGTTGATGAATTTCCCAACAGCGCGTGCCCCTCGATCACTGATCACATTGTGTGACAGGTCGAGCTGAACAAGTCCTGGATGGTCGAGTATATGACTTATTAAAACCCTAACTTTGTCGTCATCCACCTTGCTTCTGTGAAGTCTCAAGACCTTAAGGTTTTTGCACTTTGCAATGCTTTCTGCAAGCTGTAAACAGTCTCTGGCTGTGAACTGGAATAGATTCCACTCAAAGTTCATGCCACAGTCACGTACTCCATACGTCAAGTGTAGTTCTTCAATATTTGGCAGAGCCTTCAGCGCTGTACCAAAGTTAAAATGGTCACATTCTGGTTCATCCCCAGCATCACTGCCACCATCTGAGGCATCGTCGAAATCAGGTCCCTTTGGCGCTTCTCGTACTGGTGGAAGGAGCTGTTTGATGTCCAACTTCTTCACATAGTTTGCAGACAGTGGGAGTGTTTCGTTCAGCTGTAATGGGTCGGTGGTTTCAGGCACAAAATGTTCGATGATTTGTTCAAGGTTCTTCTCAAAGTACATCCTCTTCCAGCTGTCTCCATACCGTGATATATCGCAGATCTCCCAGCGGTGTTTGCAGCACCGCTTCCAGTAGTCCTCTTCCTCCACTAAGTTAGCAGTCACTTTCAGTGGCAGCTCAACAGAAATCTTTTCCAAAACTTTGTTCCTGTGCTTTGGTAACAAGTCATTCAAAATTTCTGAGTTATCTGCAATAAAATTAAATATTACTTGTTATTTCACCTTTTTTGAAGCCAGTAATAATAATAATAATAATAATAATAATGATAACTTTATTTAATAAGAGTGACAGGCTTAGCACAAGCTAATCTTCCACCGGGCCCTCAGCAATACCGTGAAACATTGGTAAAACATTTGTTTTTAAATACATATATGCTTAGTACTATACTACCGCAATATATGTATGCAAACAAACTGAGTAGAGATACAACTAAAACAATCCTAACCTAGAAACTTTAAAAAAATACTACTAATAATAATAAATATTAAATCTCTTATTTGATAGACATCTTGTTGTGCAATATTAAGATTAGACAACTGAACATAAATAATAATTATTAAAAAAATAATAATAATAAATAAAAAAAGTATTCAGCCAATTAAACTTTCATACAATATTGTTGCAGGTTGTGTTTGAAGCTTGTAACTGACATTTGGTGTATAATATCGAGGGGAATTTTATTCCATATCTGTACACCTGAGTAACTGAAAGACTTTTTATATAGTTCAGTGAAATAAAACATCATATGTGAGGTTATAAGTGATAGTGATAGGAAATGAGATAAATTATATCAAGTACAGACTATTGCAATTAGAATTAATATACCCAATAACTCAAACTGATGGTTGTCATGTGACCATGTAACAATTGAGTGAGTGAATATGTATGGTTGGTGTGTGTTTGAGTTTGGATGGTATTGGATGGATGGATGGATGGATTCAAATCCAGTTATTTTAAGCACTATTCAATTAATAATCAATTTTAAGATATACCTTTGTTTTTATTGTTGATTTTGATGTGTTTGTTCAAATAATGATGATGTATTCAATTATCACTGACTCAAGTTTCTTAACAAACTGATTGAAATATTACTTAAATATTCATAATATGTGCTATTGTTCCTCGTGCTATACATATTACATGTATGTGGATGTTGTTTCTTTGAATGTATGTATGTATCTATAATATCATGTATAGATTAGAGAAGGCCTCATGGGAGACCAGTCACCTTGTACTGAATGTGTTTACCCTCTAAAAATAAAGAATTTTTTTATTATTATTATGGATAGATACATGGATGAATGGATGGTGGGTATGTGGCTCTAGATGGATGAATGAATGCTGGGTGAGTGGATGGGTGTGTGTTTGAGTTTGGATGGTATTGAATGGATGGATTGATAAATTTTATAACAAATGCTACTCAACTGTCAAAAGCCTAACTTTTGTTGCTGCTTTAAATTATACAACACTACACCAAAGACAATAAAAGTAAACTCTCAATCCTTATACTATGTATATGGCCTAATTTTAAGTATCTACATTAAACACATACATACTGAATTAAGTTCACATACAAGTATTTGTACCAGCTGGTTCTGCTTACAACACCATTATTTAACTTTTTTCTAGAAATATAAAATATAAAATTATGAAATAAAAGCACAGTTTTGTGGATTGTTGGTGTGAATACGAGCACCTGCATATATGCGTGTGCAAACTTACTTTCAAAATTCTCCACGATGTGACTAACACACATGTCTGCAAGTGTGGGCACTGTTGCTAATGACCATTCTGGATCTTCTGCAATAATCCTTCTCATGTTGCGCAAGTCAGCTGCTGGGTTGTCCTTGTTGGAGCCTGTAGGTGACATGATGGATTCCCGACTCTTCTTGTCGTGTTCGCTCTTTGCGCTTTTGGGCGATGCAACTGAGCCTGTCTGTGATACAGCCCTTGAACTCCCATGACTCTTCATTCCACTCTTGGCATCGTCATCTGCACCTACGGTGGCCTGCGGATCACCAGCTTCACTATGAGCTGCACCTTCTGTCAGTGGTGGTTCTGCCATTTTTAGTTAAACCCTATATCAAATTGAAGATATCATGGTTCATTAAAAGTAATAATTAATGACAATTTATCTCTACCAGGTTACACTAAAAGAAAGATTTCAGTATCGCAATTTTCTGCTGTCGGCCATTCTGGTTTTTTGTGGAATACTCTTCAAGAGGGGTGGAAGCCTCCTAAGTAATAAACTATATGATGTAATTAACCTGACATTTTGGTGAGTGCATAATAAAGCTTAGTGCATGACAAGACGTTGTTAGATTATGTCATATAGATCCACCTCTTTTGAAGAGTATTCCATAAACAGGCAAAATGGCAGAAAACAGCATGTATTTTGCCCTATGCGATCTCAGGGAAGTCAATATCGGTGACATCATTACAGTCTTGTATGTGGAATCGGAATCACTGTAATGTTTTCTCACAACTTGTGTTTCTACAAAATTATGGGACCCTAATTAAAGGTAGGAGAGTAATTTATCATAGTAGTTTACAATTTGGTGCAGATTTTAAGGCAATAATTACAATTTTGCACCCTTCTTTTGACTTCATACACAATAAATAAAACATATCCAACAGTAATTATTTGATACAATATATTTGACAAAATATATTTTTTATTCGATCATCTATTAAAACTTAAATTTAATATCTGGAGCAGAATTATGAAAAAATATAAACATACTGACCTGTAAACAGTGTGGTCTGCTTGTTATAGAATTTTGACAGGGGTCAAGGTTAGCAGACAAGTTTTTATTTTAATGTGACGAAGCATTGTAATAATATAGCTAATTTTGAATTTGTATAATGTCACTTTGCATCTCCTTACAATAGCCATAAACCAAGGGCATGAGTTTGAGCTATACCCCCTTTTCAGTGGTTAGTTAGTTTTAGGGATAGGGTTAGTCTTTAGAGCCTTTCCAAACCAAGTACATGATGTTTCCATTTTCAGAACGCTGGGGAAATTCTAATGCAAAATTTCTACTGAAACTCTTTTGTTTGAACATTACTAATGCACCGGTGTTTGAAGAAAATCTTGTGATTAAAAAAAATGTACCTTTTGTAAAATATGGATTTCAAGTGACAGATATCTTATATTTATCGAGTAGAAGCAAAAACAAGGGTGCAAAGAGTGACTGTTGTGGATCGTAGCCTAGGCATAATTCAAGCCCTGTGACATTCTTCACGATCACTATGGACCGTATGGTTAAGTACTGCTGTTAGTATAGCATGCCCCATTACCACATGGCTTATCAGAAAATGGGAAAGAAAGAAGTGTTTTATTTAACGACACACTCAACATATTTCATTTACAGTTATATGGCATCAGACATATGGTTAAGGACCACACAGATTTTAAGAGGAAACCTGCTGTCGCCACTTCATGGGCCACTCTTTCCGAGTAACAGCAAGGGATCTTTTATTTGCGCTTCCCACAGGCAGGATAGCACAAACCATGGCCTTTGTTGAACCAGTTATGGATCACTGGTCGGTGCAAGTGGTTTACACCATTGAGCCTTGCAGAGCACTCGCTCAGGGTTTGGAGTCGGTATCTGGATTAAAAATCCCATGCCTCAACTGGGATCCGAACCCAGTACCTACCAGCCTGTAGACCGATGGCTAACCATGATGCCACCGAGGCCGGTTATCAGAAAATGGGATTCTGAATAAAAACATTGGTCTAATCTAATGATTTGTTTTGCTGTTTAGTTATTCATGCTCTCATGCATATAGTCAAATAAAAAATTCCCACCCAAATTATTAATTTCCAGTTGGAAACATGTACCAGTTTTGATGCGGTAACCTAAATATGAAAAGGGAAGAAACTCTCAGTTACAGCGGGGGTTATGATTGTTTTGTATGGAGGCCCATTATGAACAACATGTTAATAAATGTTACCTTATTATTGGGCAAGTCCTGGTGTGAATATCACCAGAATTTGTCATTGTAATGTCCTATTATCATGGTTAAAGTTTCCTAAAACTAATAACTTAAACATTCTCGTTACAAATAATCTTAACACATATCCTAGAATGCAAGGTATGTTAAACTGGAACAAATCATAAAATTCAATATACAGAACAGTAACACTAGAAACTTGCTGAGTATATTCTGCATGCACAGAAACATGCTGTTCGCCCTTACAATGTTGGCATTACTGGAGAATATAAGATGTGTCCAGTGATCACCTTTATCACATTGTACCCACTTGACACTCAATACATTTACACATTATCTGTGTGCTAGTAAAAAAATTATTTACAAATTACACAGCATTTCAATTCCTCTAAATCAGACCCTTCACTTCTCATGGGAAACTGAATTGCTTTCAGTGAGGCAGATGGTGCAGGCTGGGGTAATGAAGGTAAGTTTTCGTGTTCATTCCAATTATCATCTTTTCAGTGCTTTGTTTATTTTTATTTTATTTATTTATTTTTTAAATATTATTATTAGTACCCCTTATTATATATAGTTGTGTTTATAATATTGCAAAAATATGTTTAAAGTAACAAATATGTTCACAATCTCACTCTTTTTCTAAGTGATTCAGTCAACCAATAATCTGTGATGTCACATTTTCGTGTTAATATTATGTGGCCTTTATGTGCCTCCATACAAGCCATAATGCATCATTACAAAAAAAATCGGCTGGTTAGCTGACAAGCCCAAACAGCAGACGACTGATCTGGGACACGTGGAAAGTCGGAGTGTGAATTGGAAGGAAATAATAAACACTTTTGCAAGTGGGGGTATCAATTACTGTTTCAAGGTTTGTGAAAATGGCGCATGATTTGTATTAGTTTTTTAACTTACAAAAGAACGGAATATATCACACTGATTTGTTCGCATTTGTCAAAAACATAATTCCTTCTGTCTATGTCACTATGTGTACCATCGACATCCCAAACTGCGTTCACCTAACGACAAAAACACGAATACGATATTTACGGAAATACTATTCTACATTTTCCAGTTACAATACGTGAAACAAAATAAATTGCAATCAAGTAACGAAAAAAATCAACAATGAAGACGTAAAACAAATCCATTGTAACAAATAAAAGTGAAACACCCTACGGTAAACAGGAAAGGATGCGACGTTTCTAACTGCGTTCAGGCGCATGCGTTTACAAAAAGTATCTTACTGCGCATGTGCGGTTCGTCATTTTCCACTTTTAAGGCAACTACATGAAAAAATATATGTTTCTTAATTATGCACAGTTGCCGAACACTTAATTAAAAAAAAAATTTAAAGGAAAAATTCAATTTGTCAAGCGTTCTGGTCCGGTCCGCGTTTTATCAACACACATCGCTCACACTTGATGTCAATACTGATAGGCATTACGTTCATACTACGAATAGTTTGTAAAATATACTTTTTTTAATGAATTGATTTAATATTAACACAATTTATATCCTCAAAATTATTTACAACTGTTATGAATGGATTATGAATAATATTCACTACAACAGATGCACGGAAATGTAGCATACCTTTTGCAGATAAGAATATAATAATTAAAAACAAGTCCTAACAACAGGGGTCTTAAAAATCATAAAAATTATATTCTTTGGCCTTGTTGATCTGGAACGTGTGTGGTCATGTGACACGCACCGAATGTTAATTCATCTTTCTCCATTGTAAGTCAATTTCTACGAGTCATGTGGACCCGATATCGGTAATTTTAAGGAATAAACAAAAACGACTTAGTAAAATTAATAGTTTTAGGGGTTTGTAAAGTTTTGCATTTAGATACTTACTTTTCTCAACTTTATTGTTTATAA
>JAECMU010150998.1:5058-15993 GCA_016106625.1 Dracogyra subfuscus | reverse complement strand
TCCCTAAAGGAGGTCAGTGGGGCAAAGAAAACGTCCGAAGCGATCGGGTTGACATTACGGAAACCGAAAACGGTCGAAGTGATTCTCATTTATAAAAATAAAAAATAAAAAACAAACCTGCCTGAACAAAAATATTTCCACAATTTCTCTGACGACGTAAATCCGTCTCACGACGGACAGTTAACAGCCATGAATTTTATTTGAAGAATTTACGTATTTATATCACGTTATAATCTATTAATTTGTAATATTAGTAGTAACACTACATAAACAGTGTGGCCAGTCTACGACTTCCGAATCCCCCCAACCCCTAATCATCGCTCTGAACCCTAACCCTAATCCTGAAATTAAAAATAAGATAAATTATATATATATATGGTACCGTTTTCGCCAACAAAAATGGTTCCGTTTTGGCACATTTCCGTTTTAGTCTGTACCCATATGGGCCATTCGTAAAATCGAGCAAATCAGGAAACAAATCCTTGACCTTTATACTCAATCCAATTATCAACATTCTCCCATTCTCGGGTCTCGCTGACCAATCAATAAACAGCTTGCAAAACATAGAAATAAGTCAAACATTTCTATAGACCAGTAGCTATTTTCAATTTTCCGTGGTGCCAGTTCACAGTATTTTTGGAGTAAATAGATTAGCGATGTCTACGTGTGATAACGCGAGCAGTTTTTCGCCCACGCGGAAATCGTTTTGTGCAAGCATGCGAGAGCAATTGCTCGCGTCAAACCATAAGCACTGGCATATGTGATGAGACGGACAATGCCATGTCTTTTTGAAGTATCATACCCCGAATATAATCAGGCCAAAAGGAAGGGGTGCACGTGAAATTAATTAGTCGATATTTGAATGAAATTATACTCTGCAACTTTTTAATGTAGTCTGTGTCATATGACATAACTAAACTGTATTTAATCCTAGCTAACACATTTAAAATAAAATTATCTGTTGATCGTTGAAAAATATGGAAATACGCACTCCCCACCATCAGCATCCCTGATTAGGGACATGTTAATATCAATGTGTGTATTGAGTATTCATTAAACTCGAGACGTTAAACAGCACATGTTGCCAGAAATTGTAATCACTGAGAGTCTCTATTCAATGGTAAAGTTACTGCTAAATGCATAAAGGTGCCCTTTTTAACAATTATTGGCACGACAATGTCAACCAAAATCTTAAAAGTTTCTGGAGTGATTTGCAGGAAATGCTGAAAACTCTTCTTGTTTCCGAGTAACTACTCGTTCTGCAAGTTCTGGAATCCTCCCATTGCTTCATGTCTTAGAAGCCAACCACTCGACCAAAGAGCATGATTTTGTAACAGTCTACATTGTCGCGGACAACACATTAATAAAAAAATAAATAAAAAAAAGAAATGTTTTATTTAACGACACACTCAACACATTTTATTTATGGTTATGGACCACACAGATTTTGAGAGGAATCCCGCTGTCGCCACTTCATGAGCTACTCTTTCCGATTGGCAGCAAAGGATCTTTTATTTGCGCTTCCCACAGACAGGATAGCACAAACCATGGCCTTTGTTGAACCAGATATGGATCACTGGTCGATGCAAGTGGTTTATACCATGCCTCGACTGGGATCTGAACCCAGTACCTACCAGCCTGTCGACCGATGGCCTAACCACTATGCCACTGAAGCCGGTTCATTAATAAAATGTATATTGCTAGAACAGCATGTAAGTTGATTGCTGCCATTTTGATTGTCACATGATCACTGCAGTGCTAGACTAAAATTGCTTCTTGTCAAATGCATACATGTGACATAGTTGTAAAGGTCTGCTTTGGCCTTTACAGTTACATGTACTATTCACATTTGAAAAAAAAATTCATTTGTATTAGTGCATGTCATGATGTCAGATAACGTATAGCAGAAAGACATGTGTAAGGACATGTGTTTAAACATCCCAAGGACACTAAACTCACTAACCACCATATGTGTGCAACTAACATTAATTAAACTTTGGAACACTCATTACAAAGCTGTGGAAACAATGGGGCCTATCTAATTATCTGCTACTGATGAGAGCTTAATTTGTTGTGGAAGTCAAAGAAACTATCATGTGTCATTCACAAGTGTTTATTATACGGTTTAATGTATTTACTGCCAACATAAAACTGTTGGTGCTTGTGAATCCAATGTGAACTATATAATGTTACGTGAGATTACCTCATCTCTCCAAGGACCATGCCTGGTGCATAAAAGTGTTGTCTGAGGTCTGGTGTAGTAGTTCCATAGAAGCTCCGTGCCAAGCGACGTTACGGCTGTTTGTCTGAAGAAAGGGTCGGAGTGTACTACCACGTACCTGATGTCCACAGAGGACCATATTGTTGGATTAACATATTATTGAGGAGTTGCAGAACTGAAGCTTATTGAAGTCCAGTTATCCACCTGTCGTTTGAAGTGCCGCAGAACTGAACTGAGGGAACCGTCCTATCAGCTGAATGAATCTACATGATGATATCATTGAACATTTGTATGGAGAACATATAAAGTGAGTGTCATAGTTTGAGCAGTGGTCAGTACAACAGATTGTTGTATTCAGTGTAAGTCACCTTGGTGACAGCTGTTTATGTATTAAATGATTACATGTTGATTTGTGTTGGTTTTGTTGTTTAGAGAAAGTCAGAAGTGATCATTCATTATAAACTGAAGTATTAGTTTAATCGTCTGCTATTTCTGCAGACTGGGGGCTCGTTGAACCATAATATATATATTTTCTTAGTAATTCACCACCTTCGCTGTTACAACATCTGGAGCCAGGCGTCCGTAACAGTGCACAGGAACTTCCGTACAAAACCTGAAACACAGAAGTTGTGAATAAATGAATATAGTTTGGGGGTCATTCTCCCAAAGTTGTGTAATTTCATGTAATCGACTAAAAAATGATTCCTATCGGTGATTTATCATATTTTACGACTCCACATTATACACGTTATGCACCAGACGCTTGGTAATAAGGTATCTATAGCTGTTTCGTGATTAATTTTAATTTTCACCCCCATTTGATGTGTTTACTAACCCCCAAATTCTAAAAAGTACATGTAATGAACTGGACATCAAAAGTATAAAATGAGAAAAAAGTAATTAAAACAACCTTCTATCCACTGTTCATGCCCTGATGTTATGAAGTATATCCTCAAGTTAAAAAAGTCCTGATTGCCATTTCGATTGAGCAACATAATATATATATTTTAATTTTCCAAACTTATGTAATGGAAAATAATTTTTTACGGTCAACTCCGCAACTGACTGACTATTCTTAGCTACAATTTTCGCAGATCATGTGACCACCCTCATCACACGTGACAAAAGTTATTGGAAGCTATTTTTACAATTACGAACAGAGGAATTTCAGTCTTCGCTCAACGACAAAATCAGCGCTTCGAGTTGAATCGAGTGTATCTGGTGCGTAGGTTTATTGTGTGTCAACACCACAACTAACTTTTATGCTAATTAAAAAACTAAATTGAGTGAAATACTTACTTAATATGACAACTTGTTGTATCTACATATGGGAGATTTCGAGGTTACAACGTAATCTCTACCGAATTATGTATGTAGGGTGATTTACATGTAGGAATGTCAACACCACGACCATCAACTCCGAGACCATCTCATGGTTGTGGAGTTGACATAGGTTCGCATATTGTTTTTTTAATGTTGGAATGTGCTTTGTCATTCTCTTTGTATCTTTGTGTTATTAAAAAATATACGTTTCGTTCTGAGTCATTTGATTACCATAGTCTTTTACCATAGGAAATCAGGATGGGGTCAACTCCGCAACTTCATGTATCAACACCGCAACCAAGAATCACCACCATTATTTTTATTATGGATTGAGTAACAATTATAATTATTCCTTAGGACTTTTAGACAGTCACACTAAACGGAGATGATTCATGTTATAAGTGTTCTGGTGCTATTGGTCTGCGTAGATCATGTTTAATTTCCACTTCATATTTATGATTACCCAGTTACAGAGTTGACCATAGCCTTTACCCGGTGGGGGTGGAAATGTGATTTTATAAAAAAAAAACCACCTAAAAATCATCGCTGCTCGGGCTTGTAGTACCAACACTAGGTCCTTACAGATAGAGTGGGTTGAAAATGAGAGAGTTTTGCACAACTTTAAAATTGAACAGTTGCAAAGTGGAAACTACACAACTTTGGGAGAATGACCCTTGGATGAGACTACTGGTTACTTTAGAATTTTTTTCAGAACAAAGATCACTTGTACAGTGAGTCAAGCCATTATGTGATCTCTGTTCAGTTATTTTTAACAAATAAAATGACTTATTTTGTTTAGAAATCACTGTTAAGTGTATTCAGGATTACAATGGGGAATAAACACAAAAAACCTTTCCCAAACTCTGTACCTTGCTGGTACGGGCATGTAGCTACAATAGGGTCATGATGATAATGACGATGATAATAATAATAAACTAATCTAAATTATTATTATTAATTGTTATTTTTTTTATTCACTGCAGATCTGATAAATGATTTACACCATGATATTTACTTTTAGAAACATGCCGGATGAGCTGCCAGATTATGGTCAAGAGGGGAAATCTTTCATTGTTGTCCTCCCGCAGACACTTGTTCAGTTCAATGCTATACTCATGGAAACAAGTCTCAGTGCTGATGATCAGCTGCAACAGTTTTTTCAAATTTATCAGTGGTAAGAATCTTACAGCTATTTCTACATATGTATGCATCACTTGATATACATAGATATATATTATATTACTATATATTATATTACTATTATTTCATCTCCATCAGCCTGATCAGGATTCATGAATTTTATCGATTATTTTTGCACTGTTAATCGTCGACAACGTGAAATTCAATTTGAACATGCATGCATGGTTCGACATGTCCCGTGTACTATTCGGTCAATTTATTTTACTTGTCTTACTGACATTGTTGTCAAGTGAATGAAAACACTACAAATTTTGTAAAAACAATTAACATTTTTTACAATGTAGCATTTTTAGTATGCCAAGAATACCCAATAATTTACGCGGACGGGCAATTGGCATGCTTGATACTGGCATGTCGACAGAAGATGTTGCAAGACATGTTGGGAGTTCTAGTCTTCACATAAGGTTTCGAACGACAGGAAACACCAACGACTTGCCACGTCATGGACGTCCGCATGTCAAGACTGCTATATCATGAACACGCATTTGCACAATCGATTCCAAACTGCCACTGCTACTGATGCTAACACACCTGGGCTTCATAATAACCGAATCAGTGGGCAAACTGTTCATAATCGTCTGCAGGAGAACAGTTTACATGCATGATGTCCTTACGTCGGATGCGTTTTATCGCAACGTCTAAATTGTCTTAATTGGGCACATGCACTCATTGGATACGGCAACGCTGGAATACCATTCTTTTTTCGGATGAATCCAGATTTTCTTTACATTGTGCAGGGTGCATGTCTACCGTAGGAGAAATGAACTCTTATGCTGACTGTTGTGTTCTTGAACGAGATCGTTTCAGGAGTGAGGGTTGTGTCATGGTCTGGGCAGCCATTGCCCATGGTTATCGTTCACCACTAGTCATTGATGGCAATTTAAATGCTCAACCTTACCACGATAATATAGTCGCTCATCACGTCATTTGGTTATGCTCCGTCTGTATAGATCTTTAATTAGATCAAAACTTGATTACGGATGCATTGTGTATGGGTTGGCACGCAAGTCTTAGTTGCAGATGCTAGATCCTATACACAATCAGGGACTTAGGCTTTGTCTTGCTGGGTTTCAAACATCTCCTGTAGAGAGCTTGTGCGTTGATGCACACGAACCTTGTTTGGCTGCTAGATGTGCAAAGCTTTCTCTGCAGTACGCCACCAAGATAAAATCATTGCCAACATATCTTACACATACTGCGGTGTTTGATAACAAATATATGAAGTTGTTTGATACACGGCCAAATGCTATTCGTAATTGTGTACATATATCATTACATTTATGTTTTGTGTTTCACCTATTCACCACTGTTACAAGCACTAAAAAGAAATGGTGACTTTGAAAGTAAAAAAATGAAAATGTTTTAAAAGTATGGTTTCAGTAATTTACTGATGACATGTACATATACACTTGCATTTATATTGGATTAGGATTTAAATGGACATTCCTGAGTTTGCTGCATTGTACGATGTTTCCGACTAATAAAATATTTCTATGATTAAACGTGTATGTTAAATGTATTTTCTTGTTTAGAATATCAGTGTCTATATATTCAATATGTTTCTGATCGTCTTAATGTTTGTAAGAAGCCCAAATTGGATTTTGTCTTCAAATAATTTTGTACTTATTTGATATTATATCGATCAGAAATGCGTTTAATATACAGCCACTAATATTCTAAACAAGAAAATATATTTAATATGCATTTTTAATCGTAGTTAGTCGATAACATCTTAAAACATTGCAGCAAACTCGGGAATGTCTCTTTAAATCAAGTTATTCCTCAAACTAGTCTAGCAAAGCACATTTGTTATTTAAACAATATTTATTCAAATATAGTGGATCGGCAAACAGGTGTGTAGGCCTACATTGTATATATACATGTGTAAATATAATGTTTCTCCACCTCGCAGGATAAACAAACATGTATCGGAAATTATTTGACTATATTTCATCTTTTTCAGTATAAAGACAACTTTGACAGTAAGCAGGCCAAAAAGGACGCTGAGTAATCTTCACTACTTCTTGTCCCAACTGGAAGAGTTTAAGAAATATATGCTAACATTTACAAAGAAATGTAAAGGTTTTGTGTCATCTTCTTCACAGTCTGTCCACCGGTGCACTCGATCAGAGGCTAAAAAACATCTGACAATCACATACATCCCAAAGACACCAACAGCTAGTGTTCATACTGAAAATGATAGTCTGTGCAATAATGCTGAAGATAATACCTCTGATGATGATGAGTTGGAGAGCCCCAAGAAAAATCAAAATAATTCATTCTTATCTACACTTGATGATGAGTCCCCAGACAAAGCAGATAATACAGACCCTGAAGAATCCACAAATCAAACTTCATGTTCGAGTCAAACTGTCAAAGCCACACAAAAATGTAGTGTAACAAATGAGACAAGATCAAACATATATGACAATACATTTAAGAGACTAAGTTTGAAAAGAAAAGTGTCAAAAGAACTACCGACAGAATGTCTGACTGAAGAAAATCCACCAGTTTCTGCAAATGAAAAGAGAGAAAAGAAAACATGTGTTTTATCGATTAAAAACAAAGAAAAGCAGAAGAGGAAAATGCTGACAAGTATTGAAAGTGATGGTTCTACCACCAGTAAACAAGTTGTGGAAAAAGGTATTAAATTTGTATATATCTGATTATGACAGGGATAACAGTGAGGTATTGCTTATGTAGGTTATGTAGCAGATAATTTGTTGAATACTAGGACACCTAGATGGTTTAAAAATTCATTAGTATAATTATTTAACTGACTGTGCTAGCACAACAAATATGCTATAAAAAAAACCTGAGTCACTATGTCCACTGTAGAATTGTCTTCCTTTGCCAGATGTATATTAGTACATCCACAGATTAGCAGAACATCAGCCTCATCTTCAATTTGCATTCCTCCATTACAGATGTGTGCTCTGACAAAATGGTTTATGTGTTGGTAAATTGTAGGGGCTCATTCCATGCAAACTCATCCTGGGATGCAAAAATTAAAATTCATCTTATAAATTCAAAAAGTATTTTTTTAATATTTTGGGTATGTATATAAATTTTATGTTAAATAACAAACAAATCATAAACAGTGATATAATTTTATGTGTGCCGCTATTTAAAAATACAACACCTGCAAACAAAACAAAACACACAAAAATAGTTAAGTTTGTTCTTTGCTTATAATGTTGTTTTTTAATAACAAAGTGAATCAATATATATATAGTCTTAAGATTTACCACCACTTCCTTCTCTCATCATGTAACAGGTTTATTTGAAAAACAATACAAAAGTAATACTATTTTGCATGTAACACACGTAACACAAATAACTAAGAAGTTTTTTTTAACTAGTAAAATAATAAATTGTTTAAAATGTGTTTTCAGGTTAAAAGTTAGAATACTAATATGAAACAAATTTGACAATTTTTGGTTTGCAAAAGCTGCAAGTTATACAATGTTTTTTTAGCCTTTATTGAGTGTAACACACATAACGTTACGTGTGTTACATTGTACATGGGGTAGGTTATTAATATTTTACCCAAGAAACATGTTTAAGTAATTAATTGTTTTAAATCATCTAAATACAGTCAATGTGAACTCTGCTACTGTGTGTATACATGTATTGAACTATTTATTTATATATTTATGCACTGTTTTTACACTTAAAGGACACCGGACACCAAAAGACATGTAGTGTGTAATGGATTAAGTTAGCATCATAAACCGCATTACTCTCATGCACGGCTCGCTGCGAGCACCGGTCAGCTGCGCATCTTAGGTTTGGGGTAATCAAACAAAAATACTCAAATATAATTATTTCTGGTATGCAGGGACTAACTAGAAGGCTGCCGTTTATATTTCAGCACACATCATCGTTTCTTTTACAGGGGGGTAAAAGAGAGTACTTGTTAGCGCCAAACAAAAATCTGAATGAAAAGGGGATTTCCCCCGGAAACATTAAGCTTCCCAGTGTGAACGGAAAGAACCGAAGTTCAGCGAATTCTCCATCTATCCAATCGATGCTGCAGCTCACGTTTTATGATGTTCTAATTTCCACTTCGGAATTTTAAAGTCTCTTATTAAACATACTATTTTCTTGGCTGTGCATGTCAATTGTCGTATTCTAATTCTAACTGATTTAGCAAGGGTTGTGTTTGTTTTCGTTGCAGTGCATGTCGTTTCAGAATTAATGAATATAATTATTTCTACGAAACTACAAAGGTGTCGAAAAGAAGGCCGAAATAAAAATGCATAGACCAAAATTGAAATATTATGCATTTCACTGTGATTTCGAAATGTTCCAGAGGCAATTACTAGTAATTCCTATAACAGGAATCTAGGTCATGATATAACCCACAAATTTCAGCTTAGCAACTGCTTTATGGGTTACGTCACGGGGTCATGACACAAATCAAATTACTTCGCTTAATAGAGAGAAACAGTATTTATTCCATCGAGAACTAACCGCAGTAGGGCAATTGGTGCACTTTTCATTCAAGATCAGTAAATAGAAAACAAGTCGTTAAGGGCCTACCTCTCACTGACATTCAATGCAAAACTGTTACTAGATATATTCTGCGACCTGCGCAGTATGGCACATTCGTAGTTGAAACTCTAATGGTTGATTCATACTTCTCCGCCGACACTGATCGGCAGGTACTCGGAACACCCCATAAACAAAGTTTTTAACATTGTCCATAGCTGATCCATTCATTTCTCTTAATTTAGCTTCACTCCGTATAGCTACAAAATTGTCCGTGCATATTTTGCGTACAACTTTATAAACGTCGCCATTATCGTTTGTAGTTGTGGCAAAATCGTCGGAAAACCACCACTTTTGGAAAGTATTTTTACTAACTGTATCCTTTTTGCGTTTTTTTCGCGTTAGGTCCTGACATTTTACAACTCAATCAGTAAATGTCCAGCTACGATGATGTTGCATTTATTAAATACCCATAAACCGCTTTAATTTCCAAAAGCGTATGATTTTCCGCACGTAGCGAAATGATCAAAGGGAATGTGCAACGATGTTACTAAATGTTTTAGAGACTTCAAAAGACAGTGCCGACTTTGTAATTGACCGCGATGTCTATTTCAAACAAATACATTATTACAATATCTTTCTGACATCTGCAGTGCTAGGTCCTTTCTTTTATTTTATTTTTTCATCCCAAAATAGTGATATTAGCCTAAATACGTCTTTTTGGATTTTCTGACGAACGATTACAGTTTCTGCACCAACGATCTGTCGTTCGTGCCGATATTGGTTTTGCATAACCGACAGACGAACGACAAAATCGTTCGTGCCAAATTTTATGCCCTGAAATCGCATACGATACAAAGTCGGCATCGGGTGATACAAAGTCGGCGCAGTCTTTAGAAGTCTCCAAAACATTTAGTAACATAGTTGCACGTTCCCTTTGATCTTTTAGCTATATGCACAAAATCGTATGCTGTTTGGAAATTAAAGGGACTGTCCTGCGTTTCAGCCATAGTAAATGTTCCCCCACCCCCACTCAACAAAATAGACATATTCTATTTTATCTTAATTTTTTAAAACAATATCTTATCTGGAACATGTTTTAAATGTAAAACACTAAACGCATAAACACATTCGGGATTTCCTATGACTTAAATATTTCTAATTTCGTCTGGCGGTTGAATCTCCTGTTCTCTTTATTACTTTTGTTTAATAAAATGCAGAAACAAACCAGTAGTCTCATATATCTTCTTTATTTTAATGTCTTAGCAATGAGTATCGACAGTGAATATAAATGAAAAAAAGGTAAGCTACGTGCCTAATACATGGAATATATTATATGACATATGATCTCAAGAATAGGCATAGTATGTGCTATCATGTCTGTGGGATGATGCATATAAAATAGTCCTTGCTACCAATGGGAAAATATGGCGGGTTTCTTCTCTATCCAAATTACCAAATGTTTAACATGCAACAGTCAACGATTAATAAATCTATGTGCCCTAGAGAAATAATTTTAGTTTGTCAGTGAGTGACAAATAAAAACTTTTTCGTAATGGAATTATACTGGATAATAAAATCATAGCAAGTTTAATATTATATTTATTAACCTAGGTGAGTTTTTCTTTTGCACATGTATATTAAAACTTCCTTGTTTAAGAATAATAAGTTCAAGTTTTATACATTCATTTAAACAT
>JAECMU010150988.1:0-18764 GCA_016106625.1 Dracogyra subfuscus | reverse complement strand
AACATTATTGGGGAGGGAAGGTTTGTCCAGTGAATGAGATTTGCATTCAGATTGGGACGTTTTTATTCGTAGCCCAGTGGTAAAGCTCTTGCTTTGATGCATGGCTGGTTTGTGATTGATCCCAGTCAGGTGGACCCATTGAGCTACTTCTTGCTCCAGCCAGTGCACCGTGACTGGTATATCAAAGGCTGTGGTATGTGCTATCCTGTCTATTGGATGGTGCATATAAAAGATCCCTTTGTGCTAATCAAAAAGAGTAGCCCATGAAGTGGTGACAGCAGGTTTCCTCCCTCAATATGTGTGGTCCTTAACTATATTTCTGATGCCATATAGCCGTAAATAAAATATGTTGAGTGTTCCGTTAAATAAAACATTTCCTTCTTCCAAAATTGGGAATACAAAATGACATAACCTCTGTAGAATGGTGGGGAATGGTGCCCATTGGCAGAGTCAAGAAGCACAGGTGATAAAACCCTGTATAGTGAACTACTTAACTTGTTTTCAGTGTTTGACACATGCTTTCTGTGTCTTAAGTGATCTTCAGACCTCACTGTAAAGCATTTGTCTTAGGGAGTGATTAATTGCTCTCCTAATGTAGATTATATACTGAAAGGCATAAATAACGCAATATGAATTTCAGTTACATTTTATTTAATACCAATATGCATGTGGCAATTAAAAAAAAAAAAAAAGGTAAATAACGTGCATGTAACTTCATTATACAGTTTGTTCAGATCTCCTGAGAATAAAGATTAGCCAGGGCTTCTAGAATTTTATAAAAATCCACTAGCCATGGGATCAGTGATTTTAAAAATGTACTAGCCACGATTAAAAATCCACTAGCCCTACTTTAAATCAATACAATTTTACTAATAGTAATACTCAGATATGTCACCTAAAGAGGGTGATTGAGCTTAAAAATCCTTAGATTGGGGTGGAAAGAGGGGTCAAGATATTCATAGTTACAAAACATGTAAATGCAGCATTTGACAAGGTGGTTTTTTTCACTAGCCGTCAGGCTAGTTAAAGTAATAATTTAGTAGCCCAATACTAAATATCACTAGCCATGGGAGTGGGGCTACCATAATCTAGAAGCCCTGTTAGCATCAAAAATGACATGAGTATGAAAGTGTCAAAGAGGAAAGTCAGTAGCGTTTGCTCTGATTAATGTTTGCAGTCGTCTAGGCATGGATTGCTGGAATAAGGGTACAACTACTGGCCTTAGGATGTTGTCGATGTAGTGTGCAGCATTGAGGTTGCCTTCAATCACTACCAGTTGTGACCAAAAATTGCGCCACACACCATCACACCTCCGCCTCCGAAATGATCTCGTTCCAACATGCATGCTTAGGCATATCGTTACCCACTGTGACGATAGACATGTTGACACACATCAGCAAAACTGACGTTGAATCGCGATTCGTCAGAGAATACGACATTCCGCCCTCCTCTATGTTACAGATTGGCACCATTTGCTGCCCAACTTGTCTAGCGAGACGATGTCTATGAGTCAGTACCGGACCTCAGTAGGGACAGCGACATACTATACTGAACGATAAAAGACGCCTACGAACCATACAGGCGCTAATGGTTCGTCTCCTGTTTCCAACCGTGGCCCTAGCAGTGCTTGCAGCTGTTTGGAACCTGTTTCGAAGATGTTGCAGGCGGATTATGGTCCTGTCTTGCTGATGTTACAGGTGGCCCTCCCGGGCGGTGTCGATCGTTCACGCTGCCTGTTGCAAGAAATTGTGTTTGAGTTATTGTCGATAGGTGAACTCTAAACAGTCTTGCAATGACTGCATTTGCTATTCCAGCGTTGATCATTCCAATGGCTTGATGTCTTTCAGCATTACTTAATCATGGCGTATTGAAAAAAGACAAACCAACAAAAGGACGGTTGTTTTTATAGGGAGAGGAGTGCAGGCAATGCACTTGCAAAAGGATTTTCAGATGCATTAGTGTGTTGCTTGAAAAAACACCAAATCGTGATTTGGGCTTCAAACTCATTTCGTGTCGTGTTTTTCAGATTTGAATATAATCTCCTTTCCATTACATTTGTTATCAATACCCCAGTTGTACCGCAGCTTAAATTATGTGATATGACATTTTCATACTAAAATATTATGTAAAATATGCATTGCGTTATTAATGCCTTTCAGTATATATAGTGAGCCATTAAAGATGTTGCCATATTGAGCAGTAAGAATTAATCCTCTAGTAGTACTTTTTTTTTTTAATTCACATACTAAGGTGAGCTAAACATTACTGTCCTTGAACTAACTTTAAGGGAGTGATGAGAATCCAGAGTGATAGCTCCCCTTAAATAGGGAGTTGTGGATCTTTTTGTTGGAATACCAGCCTTGGTGGTGTTGTGGTTACACCATTGATTATACTGGTAGATACTGGGTTTGCAGTCCTCTTCTTTCTCACTAACAGGGACCAGACAACTCGGACCCGTGGACAACTCAGCCCAGACAACTCGGACCCCGTGGCCGAGTTGTCTCGGACAACTCGGCCCACTGGGCCGAATTGTCCGAGACAGCTCGGCCCCGAGTTATTGATACGGGTTCATTGCTACTTGCGGAAAGCGGCAATATGTTGAAATCTGAATTTCAAGTAGCAGAATTGAACAGTCGATGTATAATACAGTATTTATATGCTTGAATGCCAAAGCAGTAAAATTACTCATAACTTCATGTGTTAACTGTTAACACCATTTGGTAGATGAAAGAGTAAACGATTAGTGGCCATCGATTGAAGTTACATAAAATAATTAACGATTAGTCGCCATCAAGGACAGCTCGTCTATCTTCAAAGATAAATGGATCAGCAATTTATCAATCCGACATGACACTTCGTTTCGGGATGTTTAGGTTAAGGTGAGACTAATTCAAAACTAACAAAAAAAACACTCTTTTTATTTCTGTGAGAATACTTTAATTTAAAAAACAACACTTGTTCAACAATATTTTTCAACAATAGACAAGACTCTGGACTCCGGGCTGAGTTGTCTTGTGGTGGGCCGAGTTGTCTCAGAACTCTGGGCCGAGCTGTCTCAACGTGGGCAGAGTTGTCTGGGCTGAGTTGTCCACGGGTCCGAGTTGTCTGGCATTCGCACTAACCACTAATCCACAAACCTGGACAGACAGCCCAGATAGCTGAGGTGGGTACCCGGGACAGCGTGCTTCAGCCTTAATTGGATTCATAAGCACGACAATAAGTTGAATAAAATCAATGAAATGTGTTCCAATATCAGTTTCACTTAAGGCATAGGAATGTAAACAGTGAGCATGAGATTGATGTGCCTGAGCCATGTTTAAATAGGAAGGAAGGAAATGTTTTACTTAATGATGCACTCAACAGATTTTATTTACGGTTATATATAGCATCAGACATATGGTTAAGGACCACACACATATAGAGAGAGGAAACCCGCTGTTGCCAGTTCATAGGGTACTCTTTTTTATTAGCACCAAGGGATCTGTTATATGCACCATCCCACAGACAGGATAGTGCATACCATGGCCTTTGTTACACCAGTTGTGGAATACTTGCTGAAATGGGAAATAACCCAATAGGTCCACTGATGGGATCAACCCTAGGCCAACCACACATCAAGCAAACACTTTACCACTGGGCTATGTGCTGCCACTGTTTGGATAAAGACACATTAATAAAATTACTGAACTCAACCTCCGACTTCACCAGTGACTACGATATTGTTATGTCTGTGACAGTGCAGTGAGAAATTGATCTTTCAACCAGTTTGTTTGCCGAGACATATGAGACATATCTGAGAGTGGCCATTTAATTAACAATGTCAGTCAGGCTTGCTCTAAGTTAGTCTACCTTATTTGCTGTTAGTTGATATAGTGCCATCTTTTCTGTAGGAATAGTATTTATCCCTCCTTTACTTCCTTGTTAGTTTCATTTTATTTCTGTACACACCAAAATTCTGGGGGTGTGACCACAAATTGTTGGGAACAAATATACATCAATGTTATTCTGTTCATTACACTGGAGTTCATACCTTCTGACACTGACATAGTGTATCCCACATCTGAAAACACTTCTTTACAATGACATTACATAATCACAGATGCTATAGCACATTGACAGTACGCACAGCCATTTGGCATCCTTAATCTTGCCACCAGCCGACAGTGTTACATGATGTCTGAGTTGCCCATATTGGCTAAACCTGTAGATGTGTATTGCTTTTGAAAATAAGCTGTCAGTCATCCAGTTAAATGACTATCTTTGAACAATCAAGTCTACTAGATTTATGACATTTTGTGAACAAAGTAGCTACCAATTGTACATGTAGATGTCTTATTTAACCAAGGAATGATTAGATTGACAGTGACTGAGTCAAAATTAATAATAATATATTTAATAATGGTTTTTGATCGACTACCGTCAATGGACCCATTGGGCTATTTTTTGTTCCGTCCAGTGTACCACGACTGGTATATGAAATACCATGGTATGTGCTATCCTGTCTGTGGGATGGTGTATATAAAAGATTCCTTGCTACTAATAGAAAAAATGTAGTAGGTTTTCTCTCTTAAAACAATAGGTAAAAATTACAAAATGTTTGACACCCATTAGCCGATGATTAATAAATCAATGTGCTCTAGTGGTGTTGTTAAGCAGAACAAATTTCTATATAACGTGATCCAGGGACGAACATGGCCATTGTAATAGTCTGACTGTACATGTATACAGGGCTTTTTAGAATTTTTATAAAATCCACTAGCCATTATTAAAAATTCACTAGCCCTACTTTACTTTAAGTTCATACAATTTTGTTAAATAATAGTAATAATCAGATATGTCACCTAATATGAAATAGAGCTTAAAAACACTAACATTAGAGGTTGGGGTAGGGGCAGGATATTCATATTTACAAAATAGACTTATATAACTGCAACATTTGAATGAAAAACAATTCACAAGCCGTCGGGCATGGTAATAGTAGTTTTTTTTACTAGCCCAACATTAAATATCACTAGCCATGGGAATGGGGCTACCATAATCTAGAATACCTGTGTATATATTAGTAGAATATATTTATTTTAATTTATTTTATTTTGAAACTTTGGGAGAATCTAATAACCACCATATAACCATATTATATTATTAATCATTGATTGATTGATTGATTGATTGATTGATTGATTCAAAGTGTGATGAGTTTTTTTCATTTTTATTATTATTTCAGTGTATCATATACTGCAGTGCATATACATGGATCTCAATCTTAATTCTCCTGTTTTCTAAATAATTTTATATATTTTTATTAACCAACTGATGTAACAAAGGCTGTGGTACATGTATGTACTATCATGTTTGTGGGATGGTATATATAAAAGATCCCTTGCTGTTAATCGACAAGAATAGCCCATGAAGTAGCGGGTTTCCTCTCTCATATCTGTGTGGTCCTTAACCATATGTCTGGCACCATATAACTGTAAATAAAATGTGTCGAGTACGTCATTAAATACAACATTTCCTTTCTTCCTTTGCTTAACAACACCACCACCACCACGAGGCTGGTAAGTTGAAACCTTTTAATCCCAGGAGTATATACAGTTCAGGGTCTGCGTAAATGAGATGTCTGCAGTGATGAGTGTGAGAGGAATTATAATTAACCTCTTGAAAGTGTCTCTTTGAGAAACACATATGGCCTAGCCACGTTGTCTATACAGTCTCATTAATCAGGCACTTTTAAGATTTGGCTGGAATTGTAAAAATAGTGTAATTGTAGTTATTTTGATATTCTCAGTCATAATTTTGCTTTTCCAACTCAACATCTGGAATTTGCAGCTTCTTGGAATTCTGGTAAATTTGTAACTTGACATTAGTCTTAGTTTTAGGCTTTGAAAAAAACGTGTGTTTTTTTTAAAAAACAATATACATGTACAGTATAACAAAAATGTTTTTTGCTTAAATTTAGTAATTTTGTTTGATTTTTTGTTTTGTTAAATGTATTACATATGATGATATATGTTATATGATACCCGCGAACATACTTCTTAATATGAAATCCAAACTTGGAAGTTGCTCAGAAATAGCTTTACCAACACAAAACACCAGTGATATAGCATGGATAAAAATATTATAAGAAAGAATATCCTTTCTAATGGTACGTAATTTCAAACTGATAACATTTTCATTAAAATATTAAGAATATTATAATTAAAATATGGCTGTTTTGTGGTCTACAAAACCAAATTGTCACTTAGTTTTGGTGACACTGAATATGGCCTCAGTCACTCTACTCTATATGAGTTATTACTATAGTTATGTTTTGCTTGTTAGATTGGTTTTGCTTGAGTACCCCAACCTTGAACTAAAAGACAAGGAAATGCTAAACAAGGAAATGGCATTTTGACTTAGATTCTCAGATCATCTTCTATGGAAGAATTTATTATTCAACAAAATAATTGAATACCAGCAATCACTGTAAAGGTCATAAGTAAAAAAGAAGAAGAGTGTTTTAATACTCTTTTCATAGTCCAACCAGGATGTAGTTGGGCAAAGATGTCGTCTTGTTCAAATAACTGTCAACATTTTACATTTACTACATTAATTGTTTTGTAGGTACATGTATACACATAGTATCTTGAACAGCCATAATTTTTAATACAATTAGAACAATATACCAGTTGTTAAATATTTTTTGTAAAATTTTTTCTAGAAATGATTGCATGAATTATTTAAGGGATAAGATCATATACATTTTATGTGTTGTTTTCACTAAATTAATTAAATAACAATATAGCCTAGGATACCATACATGATAAAACAAAAAAGAGAAAATGGAAATTTAGTTATCTCACCCCATTTCTTGATGCCTGATAATCCAAAGCACTTGCCTGATGCATAGTTAGTCTAGGATCTATACCCGTCAATGGGTCCATTGAGCTGTTTCTTATTCCAGCTAGTGCATCACAACTGGTATATCAAAGGCCATGGCATATGCTACCCTGTTTATGCATCTAAAGATCCCTTAAAGCTAATTGAAAAATGTTGCGGGTTTCGTCTCTAAGACTATATGTCAGAATTACCAAATGTTTGACACCCATTAGGCGATGATTAAAAAATCAATCTGCTCTAGTATAGTGGTGTAGTTAAAAGAACTAAAACACCTTTTAACTTTAACTTTTGATCATCCAACCATGTATAGAACCTATTTAACTGAGTTGTTTTCTATCCTCATCTCCCACCACCATCTTCCCCATCTGGAGAGGATGCAACTGAGTGCATGACAAGTTGTAGGATTGACTGTTTTTGCTGGATCTGCTGTTTGGTTCTTCCAGGCAGCCAGTGTCTCATGAATGAAAGTTTGTTTTGTTTAACAACACCACTAGAGCACATGGATTTATTAATCATCGGCTGTTGCGTGTCAAACATTTGTTTATTTTTACATATAGTCTTAGAGAGGAAACCTGCTACATTTTCTATAAAAAAAAAATTAACGACGCACTCAACACATTATAAATTAAGTACGGTTATATTGACGTCGGACATATGATTATGTCAAGAAAAAAACCCAGTGGTTAGCTGATGGGGATTGATCCTAGACCGACCACGCATCAGGCGGGCACTGTACCACTGGGCTATGCTGCCCGCTACATTTTCTATAAATATCATGACATCTTTTATATTACACTATCCCACAGACAGGATAGCACATACCACAGCCTTTGATATACCAGTCATGGTGTACTTGCTGAAATGAGAAATAGTCCATTGGGGTCTCATAACTGATCTATCAAAGACCTTGGTTCCTATGTGCTGTCTTGTCAATGGGAAAACTATCTCATGGTCCATTCCTTGATGTGGTGAGGTAGCTTACATGTCTCAATGACTAGGAGAGCTACATGTATGCTAGCTGGAGTATCAGCTTCTGGTAGGATCACCCAAGCTAGAATGGTCAAAGGGTAGAGAGTAGACTAATATAGACTGGACAGACAGTGGTCATGAGTTAAGAAAGACAACTGTCTTGGAGAAGCAAACTCCAAAATCAAAACTCGGTTGAAGAGGCTCAGAATCCTAGTAAGGAAACTTTCCTAGAAGAAGGAACTCTCCAAACTCAAACCAAGTCCACTGAAGTCAGAGTACAGAAGCTATTCATCAGCATTAGCATAGAAACTGAAAGGAAATAATGTGCATGCACCATGCTCTATCAATGGGAAAATGCTTAGAGATGGTCCCTTAACCAAGTGTTTAAATAACTACATACATGCATGTACATGTTAGACATATAATAGCCATAGTTTAAAATGTGCTGAATTGTCATTCCTACTGTATCTTAAGTTTTCATATCCATGGTATATTTTAGGAATATATATCTTATTAGCTTGAGTAAGAAACAAATTTATGTTCATTATTATACCTCCTGGAATTCCTGGTCAATATTGATTTCTTTTATTTCATTACTTCTTTCACCAGAGAAAACAAAAATCCATACTTGTTTTGTTTTATGAATAATGTACATAAACTATGTGGTTGCAGAAAGATTCATCTTTTAAAATAACATTCCTTGAAATAAAGGATATTTTATAAAAGTTGTAATTTCCTAATCCCTGTGAGGTAACTTTCTAAAACAAAATAAATCATACTATGTTTGGCTCTTTATAAAAGAGTGGAATTCTTTTGTCAAATTTGTTTATGTGAATTTCAAATATGTAAAAAACAAACAATTGTCTGTGTGTGTTTTTTCTGGGGAACACATTGTTACAGGTACATGTACACCAGCATTTTTTTCTTCAGAATATATTAAATGTTTTATACGTTGTTAAACTTTAATTATGTTAACTTAATATGAGTATTAAATTAGTTTGCAGTTATGTATCACAATAATTAAATTTATGTAAATGGATGTAAAGTAAAATATGCCACATTCATCGCTGAGAGGAAAACTTTAAATTTGAAAGGATTTACAGTTGCTTACTTTGTGTACTTTTTTAATGGGCAGGATAGTACATTTCATGTTTTATAATTAATATAGCACTTAAGGGCTTGAAATGGCAGCTGCAAAAAATGAAAAGCAGTCCTTTTTTTTAGATTACCATGTGAAATATACTTGCTAAAATAAAAAATAAAAACTCCGGTTATTTTTCAAGAAACATTTATATGTGCCATGATCATCTCATCTTATATTTATTTCTCCGAGTCTGATCTCGAGATTCTGTTATATTTTAATTTAATAATGCTTTAAAATATACCTCAGAGGTCCTAATTTCCCATAATCTGTCCCTAATTCTTCTACCATGTGCTACAATGTATCTCCTTTCCAGCTAAAAAAAACCCACAACAAAACAATTAACCTCCAGCTGGTCATAGTTAATTTCTGTTTTTAACCCTTCTTTATAGTGTTACAAATTGTTTTATAATTTGTCAATTAAAATGAGAGCACATGGGAAAAGACTACTTAGTCTTATTTTAATGTTGACTAAAATAACAAAAATTCTGGCTGAAAAAATAAGAAAAAATCAATAATGTCTTCAATCAGTTAATTTTGGTATCCTTTTCTCTTAAGACTCTTATTAAAAAAATATATGAACAATCTATTTTAGAAAGATTTGTTAGCTTTTGATGATTTTCCTTCAAAGAACAATACATTATTTAAATCGGTGAATTTTCCACCCACGTTTCATTACTCATCACATGCACATTGCTTCAGGAATAAAAAAATAACTTGATCTCCATATGTCATGGGACTGCTGCGCTGTTGCACAATGGTCAGGCTTTGGTAATTGATTTTGGAGCTGGATATCACAAATGAATAAGACTTGAAACAAAACAGTTATTTGCAAAGCTGACTCGATCACACTGGTCGTGCACAGTCCTGGGCTTCATCATATGTTGATCCGCGTTTATAGCCGTTAAAGGGCTTTTACAGCATTAATCAGTTGGGGTAGGGGGTGGGGGTGCAGGAGACAATATCTTTCTTTATTAACCATGTAGGCAGTGAGATGAAGGTGAATATATTTTCTGTCTTTCCCTATAAGGAAAGATAGAAGCTATCTTTCCCTGCTGACATCATGATGTTAGTTTGGTGACGTCATCGGTTTCCGCGACTGTCATCTCTCATTGATGAGATTTTACAAAACATTTAGCTCCACCAGTGTTCAGTGTTTGTTGAAATCGTTTAAGCAATTTGTTCTTGTTAACAATTAAACATGGTCTAAACTAATTTCTTTGTAGTTCATTTACTTGCCACTAGAAACATCAGTTTATTACGAATATGACCTCTCTTGCTTACCTAAAGATAGCTTTTGACGTCATTGCTTTTCATTTGTGACATCATCAGTTTTCTCAGACTTTCATGTCTTGTATATTATATAGTTTGTGTCCCACTCGATACTTGGAATTACAGATTATCTGTCGCTAAAGCTCGTGACTGACAACATTAATTTCACTTGGGACAGATAATCCGTAATTCCTCGTAAGTTATTGTCTATGTACTCACCAGCCAGAGATATTTATTTATACTTATTTTCATGCTTATATCCAATTAAGGTTTAAGCATGCTGTCCTAGGCACACACCTCAGCAATTTGGGCTAGCGTTTAGTTGTTAGTAGTTGGTTACAAAGAAGTCAGTGTAGTGGTCTTGCTTCTAACTAATGAGCTGTTGAACTCACTCTGTGTGGGAGATGGTACTGGGACCTGATCACTACAGCAGCCTTAAGTCAGATGACTTGACCATGAAACCACTGAGGTCAGAGGGTGGGTGAGGTTGGTTTTTCGAAGATTTTGTTTTGGGTATGTCATTTTGAAATGTATTATTGTGTCCTTCATAATTGTGACTCTTTCCCAGCTGTTTATACTGTGTTTTATTGATGACGTTTCAAGTGTTTGTATGATCACTGTATTATATACCTTTATTTGACACCCAATAACTAATTAATGTGTTTTTCATGCTGAGGTAAGTCTTGTTAAATATTCAGTTTACATTCCAATCAATGTTGAGTGACTGATTATATCGTAATAATCCAACTGATGATTAGATTGATCCTAGAATTTGTTACCTAACTGAGCAGTATAGGGTCTCCATGAGTACTCGGGCACATGCCGAGTCCAGCAAGACTTGAATCCATTCACAGGACTTGAGTACCCATACACGGAAGAGTACTCTCATTTTTTAATTATTTTTTAAATATTTTTTTAAACATTATTTTGCCATATGCTTGGTGCTGGTTACATTGTTAGGCTATGAGATATGATGGAAAAACTAAAGTCAAATGAGTGGCATTCAGTATAATGGCATGATTTGGCATCCATGTTTAGTGCCGGAAATAAAATACATATAATGCTATTTTACTTTATTCTTTAGTCATCTAGTGTAAATGTCTCTGATCCAGGTCGAGTTTGACCCTCGAGTCCAGTATTTTGGACTCGTGGAGGCCCTACTGAGCAGGATCTAATGTATTGGTAGAGTGCCATGGGTTGTGCTGTCTTGTCTATTGGAAACTGCATATAAAAGATCCCTTCCTTCATATTGGTGGGAATATGCATTAGCAGTAAATTGTCTCTTGCTCTGTTTAGACCAATTATTTAAATAATTATATGATAAACACCAAATAGAATATGCAGGGTGACAGGGGTGTTGTTCAAGACAGCTTTTTTTTTTCCGTTTTTTTTTTACTGCAAACAAACAACAAGATTAATTCTGACTGAATGCAATTTAATCTTTGTCTGACAGTGGAAATAATTGTTTCTTTTAACTATAATTCAGCTTCAGTTCACGGCAAACTGTTTTGAGGAATCCTTATTTATTTATTTATTTTTGTTTAACGACGCACTCAACACATTTTAATTACGGTTATATCGGCGTCGGACATATGGTTATGTTGAGAAAAAGCCCAGTGGTTAGCTGACGGGGATTGATCCTAAACCGACCGCGCATCAGGCGGGCACTGTACCACTGGGCTATGCTGCCCGCTTTGAGGAATCCATGCGAATTAGTTAGGGTTGACTATGGCTGTTTCGTTTTTTTTTGGTCAAATATGTGTTTCGTGTTAACAATTTAAATGATGTGAAAATCATGATTTTTATGTAGTGAGTTATTTAAAAAAACAAAAAAAAAACTGTTTTAAACCACACGGGGGGGGAATTAACAAAACAGTGTTAAATGATAAATTTATTATACATTTTGTCTGAGTTATCCATGTCGGCTAGATCTGTAGATGTGTATTGTTTTTGAAAATAAGCCTTTAGTCTCATTCATTTAAAGGATTAACTTCGAACAATCAAGTCTACTGGTTTTATGACATTTTGTAAATGAAGTATGTACCAGTCAATTAGATTGTCAGTGAATACGACTTGATTGATAATAATATACTTAATATTTAATAATGGGTCTGTGATCCATCCCCGTTGTTAGGTCCATTGAGCTATTTCTCATTCCAGCCAGTGCATCACGACTGCTATATTAAATGATGTGGTATGTGATATCGTGTTTATGGGATGTGCATATAAAATATCCCGTGCTACTATTGACTAGCCGACTATTAATAAACTAGTTGTGTCATAAAATAAAACAAATTTTTATGTCAGTTTCAATATAATGAAAAAGTGATCCAGGGACGAACATGGTTAAATCAATATGCACAAGCCGATTTTATGAATGCAACTTCTCGACATGCAGATCAATTTGCTCCATAATATTTATACAAACATCAACTATTTCAAATAGGAGTGGGTGGCAAATAATGGTAGTCACATGTGTGTACATAGCAACCATGACACAATTACATCATTCATATGATAAACGTCTATTACAGTCTTTGTAAAAAAAAATATTAGTCCTCTACGGGTCCATCCAGAAGAAACTAGTTTTTATCTCCGTCTTTCTATTTGTCTGTCTGTTTATTTTTCTCATAAATAGTTTTCCGGGTGTTTTTTCACAATATTTTGAGATATTAAGCTAAAATTTTGTGTATCATGTCTGGTTACAGATCAGTTTTGACTTTCATGGCAGTTTACTAATGTTTGACAGAGTTATGGTCCTTGAACTTAGAAGATTAAAAAAAATAAAATTGTTTTCCGGCCATGTTTTTTTGCAATGCCTAAATATATCGTGGTATATATTCTTGCACAAAATAAAATTGTGCAATAAATAGTAAGCAAAAACAACATATGTGAAGTTCTGTATTTATTACATACCTTCTTTTATGTTTTACAAAAACATTTTTTCATTTAACATCATAATAACACTATGTTAAATCTATGATCAAAGCTCCTTTCATGGATTTACTTAATGTTAAGAATCATCTACGGCAACCTTAAGTAATGTTTCAAATATGATACGAAAAAAAGAAAGAAATGTTTTATTTAACGACGCACTCGGTACATTTTATTTATGGTTATATGGTGTCAGACATATAGTTAAGAACCACATAGATATTGAGAGAGACGAAGCCTGCAGTTGCTACTTTATGGGCTACTCTTTTCTATTAGCAGTAAGGGATCTTTTATATGCACTATCGCACAGACAGGGTAGTACATACCATGGCCTTTGATATACCAGTCATGGTGCACTGGCTGGAATGAGAAATAGCCCAATGGGCCAATCGGCTGGGATCAATCCTAGACTGACCATGCATTGAGCGAGCGCTGTACCACTACGTCTCACCCTCACCCTCCCAAATACGATACAACATCGTTTGTAATTATATAAAATATAATAGTTTACCATGTAAATTAAAAGCGCTAACTGCAGTAAGAAGAAAAAGGGAATTCCCCATTTAAACTTTCCGGTGAAGATTGCACATACATATACTGAACAAAATCAGAAACAAATCGGAATTTTCTTTTTTTGTTCAGTATATATGTGTGATACAAAATCAATTTATCACATGGGTTTAAAATGCCTTTATCACTATAGTAAGATTGAATATGTATGTAATAAAAAGCTTTATACCATGTTTACAGATCATGTTGGACTTCCATAGCAATTTGCCAGTTTTTCACAGTTATGGCTTAGTAAGGAGATAGGAAAAAAGTGTTGAGCCTGGTAGGGGACATGTGCATTGTATTTCTTTAGCAGTACTGTCAGACTGCTTGGTTATATTAAAAAACAACAACAAAACCAACAACCCCAAAACTTAAGTTTAATTGTTTTTTGTTTTTTGGAATATGATTTTCATTGCTATTTTTAATATACCTGTCAATGTATATGTTTAGTTGTCATAGTGGATATGACATTTAAAAAGAGTTTATACATGTATTTATGTAATAATACTGTATTTTTATTCAATATATTTTATTTTACTTTCAGATAATATTCGAGGCTGATCCATCCCAGGTTTGTATTTTTGTTGTATATCACATTTCTCATTACTATAGCATATAAACACACCCAAAAGCTTAAAGGGACATACCCTAGTTTTTAAACATTAAGACATAGTTTTTACTATTAGAGACGTTTTTTGATAACTGAAATCATACTTTACTTAAATTTTATTGTTTAAATTATCCATTTCCGTACATTCGAAGTGTTTTTGGTCATCCTGATGTTTTTTAATATTACAAAATGCATTTCTCATATGTTTAAAAAGGCACGTGCCTCTGAGAAGTAACAATTATGTAGTCGAGTTTTATTCTATTTTAGAGGGTATTTCACCATTTCAAAGTCAAAGACTCATGTTTCGCTAAATTGTAACTTTATCAAAATGTGTTACAGGTTTGTAAATTAAACTAAACTTAATGTTAATTTTCATGAAATGAAACTAGGGTATGTCCCTTTAAGTTCCATCTGTTTATAATTTTTGTATCCTTTATTTGATGCCATCCTTCAAAAAACTTGCTGTAAGGAATACATGCAGTACACTTTATGTTTATCAAATATGATTTGCATCCTCATCAAATATGATATGAAATTGCTGATCTTGAGCATGAAATTTATATTGTTACATTGTAAACCCAAACTAAAGTACATGTCTACATACATAAAACTTGTAAACAGCATGTTTGAAGCAACTTGTAATTTAAACAGAGTTCTGTTTTTAAAGTGTAAATTGAGAATCGCATTCTGCCTTTTATTAACTGAACTGTCTTACATTATGTGGTTTTCTAAAACTCGGATACATAGAACCAGATACCCATTGTTTTGCCATATTTATTGCACAAGTTTATACTGCACAAGAATATTATACCATAAGACCGCATAGTGCACTAAATAATATTGCAAAATAACTGGTATGTGGTTCTGCATTTATTGCATACCACCTTTATAAGAATAACAAAAGTTTAATTAACTCAACTTACTTCATCTGGAAAGTTGGTTGAATTTTATGGAATTGACGGAACACTGAGTATAATTCCTGACATGAGGGTGGGATGTAGTCCAGTGGTAAAGCACTCGCTTGATGTGTGGTCGGTCTGGGATTGATCCTCGTCTGTGGGCCCATTGGGCTATTTCTCATTCTAACCAGTGCACCACGACTGGTATATCGAAGGCTGCCGTATGTCAGCCCTTGAAATTCGGACAAGTTTGCTACGGCAGTTAAATGCCGTCACAAATCAATTTTACAACGGCACTACGACGGCAATTTTAAAGAAAATATTAATGCTGTCAAAATTATTCATATATGTTCCACAGTTGTAATAATATGCTAAAACATAACATCTCAACTTTACTTTCGTAAGATTCTTTACTGGAATAAACCAATTTATATTAATTGAGGAAACTGAGCTATACACGATAATAAATCTATGCTTCTCTCTGGGACCTGTAATTGGACAGAGTTCAGAGTGAAATGCCTACAGACCTTTCACCACTCACAGATTTGCGACGGCAAGTAAATGCTGTCGCAATTCAAGTTTGCGATAGCTTTTGCGACGGCATTGCCGATTGCCGCCGCGAATTTCGAGGGCTGGTATGTGCTATTATGTCTATGGGATGGTGCTTATATAAAAGATACCTTGCTACTAATGAAAAAATGTAGTGGGTTTCCTCCCTAAGACTCTCTACCAAATGTTTGACATCCAATAGCTGATGATTGATAAATGTGCTCTAGTGGTGTCGTCCAAAAAAACATACTCTTTTCTTTTCATTCCTGATGAACGACATGATGTCATTCAGGTGAACATGTACCACACATGAAAGACTTTGTATCACACTTACATGTATGTTCAATAAAATATACATTTTATTGCACAGTCAGAATTGTCTTTATTACTACAGTAAGATTAAATGGGTGTGTAATAAAGTATATAATCAACTGATATCATCTGTACCACATGATGGCTTTATTATTATTTGATTTGTTTGGCTTCCAGACGCACACAGACTCTTCTCTGCGGAGATTTCTGCGAGCGTTTGGCAATGTGGATCCTGCTTTCAAACAGCTGCTGAAGTGCAACAAGTGGAGACAAGAGTATGGGGTCGAGAATCTGTCTCCGGATGATGACGACATCCTGAGGGAAATCTCCATCGGGAAAATACATATTCTGAGGAACAGAGACTCACAAGGAAGGTAATTAGGCTGCAGTCCACAGAAATAATTCATTCAAACAACCTGCTCCAGTTGATGCTCCATCATTTGTTAGGACTATCCAAAGGCTGCATGTTCCATGTTCTTTCTTTAAAAAATGCATATAAAAGGCCTTATTTACCTTTGTTTAATCTGTTACCAACTCTGGTCAGGCTGCTGGTGATCCCTTGCACCTGTCAGCGCAGGCAGTCCCTACTACCACCCATCCCAAACCTTCCTGTCCAGGTTGAGGCCAGTACCTGTGCCCATGATAGGCTTGCACTAAAACAGCTTGCTCTGAATGTGTATGTTAATCCCTGTACCATATCATGCCATTTGTTTAACCAGCCTTGATGGTGTTGTGGTTAAGCCATCAGACTTCAGGCTGGTAGGTACTGGGTTCGCAGCCTGGTACAGGCTCCCACCCAGAGTGAGTTTTAATGACTCGGTGGGTATGTGTAAGACCACTACACCCTGTTCTCTCTCTCTCACTAACAACTAATAACTAAAAACTAACCCACTGACCTGGAAAGACAGCCCAGATAGCTGAGATGTGTCCAGGACAGTGTGCTTGAACCTTAGCTGGATATAAGTATGGAAATAAGTTGAATGAATTTATTTGACATCCAATAGCCCATGTATTTTTTTGGTGCTGGAGTTTTGTTTAAAAACATTCATTCATTCATAAAATACCATTTTCTGCTAGTAAGTAAGAGTAGTTTATGTGGTGGTAGTGCATTTGTTCTTTCTACCAGTATCATGGTTAGGCCATCGGTCTACTGGCTGGTAGGTACTGGGTTCAGATCCCAGTTGAGGCATGGGATTTTTAATCCAGATACCGACACCGAACCATGAGTGCTCCGCAAGGCTCATTGGGTAGGTGTAAACCACTTGAACTGACCAGTGATCCATAACTGGTTCAACAAAGGCCATGGTTTGTGCTATCCCGCCTGTGGGAAAAGCAAATAAAAGATCCCTTGCTGCTAATTGGAAAGAATAACACATGAAATGGCAACAGCCGGTTTTCTCTCAAAATCTGTATGGTCCTTAACCATATGTCTGATGCCATATAACCATAAATAAAATGTGTTGAGTGCATCGTTAAGTAAAGCATTTCTTTCTTTGTTCTTTTTAGGCAAGTTGTTTTATGCTAGACACAAAACAACGATATATTTTAAAATAAAGTCTAGTTTCATTTTGTTTCCTTACCTTTTCCTCCCTTTCTCTTCTTCACCCAGTTCTTTCCATTCCCTAACCTTTTCTTTTTTTTCTTTTACTTTCTTCTTTCTTTTTTAATTCAGACTAATAAAACTAATAGTATGGTTAAATATACCATAATTATCATCCTGTAGTAAAAAAACAATTGATCACTAATCAAATGTATAATTCTTACTTTCTTTTTTAATATTAGGCTCGTCAGAAGCTAAGAAATACCGAGAAATTATAAATTTATGTATTCAGTAATTTCCCCAAGTAATAAAGTTGTATGTTCTTGGCTTTTAATAAAATTTTAAATTAAAAAACCCCAAACATTCTCTTTTCAGAAATTATTGTTAATTAACTGGTTACATTTGCATATATGATATCTAATTCAAATCATATACTGTATCTATATAATGAAATATAATAAAGAACTTAGCAAGACTAAAATATTCATTTCATGATAAACAGCAATAAAAATATAATATTTTGTGTAGTGTAATACACATATTATCATTATAAAACAGATGGCCTTATAAACATTTTATTGCTATATGTACTGTACATGTATTAATAAAATGACCAACATTTCGTAGTGTGCTTGTCACATACATACGGTATGTAATGGAGAATAAATGAAAAAGTGTGTAGATGCTAAACAAATATTCTTGCAAATTCAAGCTTTGGAGTATGTAGTATTCTCTGATGTCGTCTGTTCTTCAGTGTAAAGATAATGTGATCGAGATGAATTGCAAGGAATATTAATTAATAAAATTAATGATCCATTTTCACTGATAAAAAAACGTCAACTTTAAAAAAAGTCAACTTTAAAATTTCACTTCTGACATCCTTCAGGATCTTTGGTGGTTATAAAATCTATTGTAATACTGAACTACCTGTTGTAATGTTTGCCCAGTTAATTCGCTATTTTATTACATACCCATTCAATCTTAGTATAGTAATAAAGACCATTCCGATCCGTGCAATAAAAAAATCTTTTATTGAAAAGTCAGAACTTTTAAATGGGGAATCCCCTTTTTCTTTTTACTGCAGTTAGTGCCTTTTATTTACTT
>JAECMU010150976.1:0-10774 GCA_016106625.1 Dracogyra subfuscus | reverse complement strand
TAACAAATAGAATATTCATTAAAGAATGTATGTATGCCTACATTAATTAAAATGAAGGTGAGAATAGTCTGCAATGACTGAGGTCATACTGCAACTTATGTCTGTTAACAAAAACAGTGTTAAAAAAGAAAACCATTAGACACTATTTAATTTGTGATGCCTTCACAAGTACCCCCAATACAGAAGGATATCTAGACCAGCCTTCCAGTCAAGAATCACTGATTTAACCAACACTCATCCCCTGTCCTGCCAATGCATTTACATTGTATGTTACAGTATATGTATAATCCCTGAAAATACATATTCCCTATAACATATATATAAGAATGGTGCCACCTACAATGCAACTGGGTATAACAGTAGTGCCACATACAATGTGACCTTTCAAGACTGGCACCACCTACAAAGTGACATTTCAAGAGTAGTGCCAGCTACATAATGATCTTTCAAGAGTAGTGCCACCAACAGTAACCTTTCAAAAATAGTGCCAGCTACAAAGTGGCATTTCAAGACTAGTGCCAGCTACAAAGTGACATTTCAAGAGTAGTGCCACCTACAAAGTGACTTTTCAATAGTGCCACCTATAAAGTGACATTTCAAGAGTAGTGCCACCAACAGTAACCTTTCAGAAATAGTGCCACCTACAAAGTGGCATTTCAAGAGTAGTGCCAGCTACAAAGTGACATTTCAAGAGTAGTGCCACCTACAAATTGACTTTTCAATAGTGCCACCTACAAAGTGACATTTTAAGAGTAGTGCCACCTACAAAGTGACATTTCAAGAATAGTGCCACCTACAATGTGACTGTGTATAATAAGACTGATGCAACCTACAAAGTGACCTATCAAGAATGGTGCCAACAATTCAATGTAATGCAACTATATAGCACAATGAATCCACCTGAAATGTTACTGTGTAAAAGCATGGTGCCACCTGAAATGTTAGTGTGTAATTGTGTCTAGTGCAGCAGTTGCTCCCATCAGCGTATTGATCAGGGCATTATGAAGACGTCATGCCGATGAGTCCTGACATTTGCCTTACAGTGACTGCACGTTCACAGATTAAATTCATCCCACAGGAACTGTAGTCCTAATACCCTACACTATTTCAGCAAACAAAAACAATACAACACGATATGCTTGGATCATTAAACGTATCTATAATGAGGAAGGACACAAATGAATGAAAGCTATTATGGGATCGACAAATGAAACTGAGCCAGTTACGTGATTCACTATGGAGATACGCCACATCTCCGCAATAAAGTATATATACATTTGCTTAAATGTCCATCCACATGTGATTTACTGGTGAATTCGGTTGTTTTGTTTGTATGCATTAATTTTCATGGTCCTTTAGAAATTCATGTACTTTTTTTTGTTAAAAATTAACAGGTTTTTATTAACTCAAATTTTAGTAATTCTGTATTAGGACCATACCATTATTCAGAACAATTTTATATATACCCAGTATCCATACCATTCAATTCCATGTATAAATGAAGATACAATTTTTAGTCACTATCAGGGATTCGAATTGGTAAACTAAAAAATAGGAAATTAGAACCTGTGCCATCTGACACATTTTGGGGGAAAGGATGATTAAAATGCGAGGAAACACAATGGTCTATGAGAGGAAAACAGCTGATCCGAGAAACATTACCACCCCTGATTATTAAAGGACCATACATAAAAAAATTATTTATTTTTCTTAAGCATTGTATTATTAATTCAAATGTTTTCAAACACTGTAAAAATTATTTTTTATGACTGTATAATCATAATGGATGACTTTCTTATCTTTAATATTTGAAAAAACAAGCAGTGTCAGATTCATGACAAAGTTACTAGAGTTATTTGGTGAGCAAATGATGCTACAAATGCACATGATGACATAGACAAGCTTTACATAAACGGATGTGAGATTTCATGAAAACAGTTGAGTATAGTATGCAGGGTGGAAACTATAACAAATCTATTTACATATACTGATGGAAAGAAATAAAGTCCCACATCAAATTGAAGACCAAATTTAATTCACTAATGTCTATATTTTATACTAAGTTACAATGTGGGATTGAATGTCAGTAGTGTTCAATGTGCTGCCAATGTCAACATCTGAAAATATGAAATGATTTTTGATGCAGGTATTATTTCTTGTTGCTATCTGTGTGATCCTTTATTTCTTTCCATCAGTATATGTATACATATTATATGAACAAGTACGTGTATTTTTGCAGTTGTTTAATTACTTATCAAACACTGGCCTGAAAGCTTATTAATAGAGCTGAGAGATTTAATTCATCTGTACATCACCAGGTGTGATTAGTAATCAGATTTTGCAATTCACAGATATCACAGTAGTTGTAACATATATCGACTTACAGTAACTGATGGATAGATCTAGAACAGAACCTGTATTACTGATTAGCAACATGTAATAACTTGTCATATTTTCTTTGTCATTTTGTTGTTTTGTAAAAGATGTACAGAATACATGTAAAGTGTAGGAAAATGTCTTGCCTATTGATCATAGAATCCTAAATGTGTTAAAACAAAACCAAATATGGCATTTGAGAAAATACCAAGAAAATACAAGTCACTTTTTTTATTCTTACTCTTTTCTAAAAATACATGTACGATTTAAAAAGAACAAAAATTGTGGTTAACATATTACCCTAAATTTGAGGATATAATACAATACTAGTAAATGACATAATTAATAATCAGTAGTTACTAACCCCTATGTGAATGTTATAAAAATATGCATCACTAGGCCCAATCTCTACAAGCTTGATATGATGAAAATCAAAAACAATTTGTGGAAAAACTATCTCAATTGCTAAAAACATGAACTTGAACAAGGGCTACAACTCTGTGAACAAAAATTAATAAATTGCCATGAATGTCAAACTTGATCTGTAATAGCACACGATAAAGTTATACACAAAATTACAGATCAATATTGTGACACATTGTGAACTTTAGTCCTGGGGAAAAGAAAAAAAATCATATCTCCTAAGTTCAAGGGTCATAACTGTCAAAAAAGGCTAAACTGCTTTGAAAGTCAAACTTGGTTTGTAACTGTACAGATATATACATAATTTCACCTAAATGTCTTGAGGCAGTGTAAAAAAAAAGAAAAAGAAAAAAGAGTCTGGAATATTACATGTGGGACTGGCAGACACACAGAAAGACATACAGAAAGACAGACAGAAGGAAGGAGATGAAACCCATATTAACCACCAGATGGACCAGAAGGGGACTAATAATGAAGTACCAATATTTGTATTGAGTGAATATCATAAAACCTATCCCCCTACCCCATCATCCACAAATCTCTATCTTCTCTAATTGTACCTTAATGCATTGCAAAGAACTGACATAGCTAGGTTACTGGTAAAGTGTGGAATACACTTGTATTGATCAACTTGCCAGCCTGCATACAAATGTCATCATCCAGCACTCGACAACCTGCCACTCTCATAGGAGCAGAGTTAATGTGGTCAATAAACTAAAATCAACAGCACACGGAAACATACTACTTCATAGTCGTGAGCACATACCTACTGCACCACACACAAACTGAAATCAACCATGTAGCGTATGATTCTATGATTCATTCATTGTCTATGTCGAAATCAAAATAACAAAACAAAAAGTTATTGAATCAAAAATGGAGAAAAAATAGAAAAAGAAAACCTGACGAGAACTTAATGAACCAATTTTTATCCAATTTTCTAATCAGGGATAAAGTAAGTGCAAGATTGTCTGATATACGCGAACACGGACAATATTACATTTGGTGAAGCAGACCCAACTCCCTGCCAGGCATGAATAAAGAAATGGCACCAATCGATAAATGCATCATGTATGGTCTTATTCCTGGAAATCTCCAAAGCAGATCCATAGGCCCATCCTTTTGTTCCAGATTATATATCCATTAAAGAAGACATCTTTCCACAAAATTTAAACAAAATATGGCACCTGTAAGTAGGCATACTAACAATTACAAGTATTTGCACTGATTTAGATGTATGGAGTGCATACATTTGGTGATGCCTATAGCTAATATCTACATGGAAATAGTGGCGACACATAATAGTTTGTGTTTTTTTCAAGAAGTTACTATGGTGGTTTAAATCAAAAGTTAAAGTTCAAGTTTGTTTTGATTAAAGACACCACTAGAGCACATTGATTGCTTAATAATCGGCTACTGAATGACAAACATTTGGTAGTTCTGACATTACAGAGGAAACCAGCTATATTTTTCCATTAGTAGCAGGGAATTTTTATATGCACCTGATGAATTGCTTGACTGATGCACAGACAGATAAGGATCGATCCCCGTCAGTGGGCCCATTGGATTATTTCTCGCTTTAGCCAGTGCACGACTGGTATATCCATCATGTCTGTGAGATGGTGCATGTAAAAGATCCCTTGCTATTAATGGAAAAAAGTAGTGGGTTTCCTCATTAGAATATATGTCAAAATTAACAAATGTTTGACATCCAATAGCAAATGATTAATAAATAAATGTGCTCTAGTGATATCGTTAAACAAAACAAACTTTATATGCACCACTCCACAGACACTATGACATATGTTGCCACCTTTTATATACCTAAGTGGTGCACTGTTTAGAATGAGAAATAGACTAATGGGTCAACTGACGAGGATCGATCCCAAAGCATCCACATCACAGATAAGTACTTTAAATCTGGGCTACATATTTTACCAATTCACATGATTAGCATATAAAATAGAGAATGCATAGTCCCCTAGCCCACCCCAGTTCTACACCAAAATGGGGTGAATTGGGGGAAGGAGGTGGTTCACGTGAATTTAAATTAATGTTTTAATTAGTATTCCTCATTTATGCTTTAAACAATTAGTTCCATTTTTGGTGGGGTACCCTGCACTGGTTTCAATCTCTAATGTATACTGCATAGCAATTGCATACTGGTAGCAACTGTAAACTAAATAAAAGTGAATTACTTTACTGGCAATAGGTAACAATATTTGCAAAAATAATTCAATGTCCCCTTTTACTACTAATAGCTGCAGCTGCTTTTATACCAGAAATATGTGATGGTGAACCTGCAATTTTGATGTGCAAATCTCTGATTACAAATCGTTATAGTGAGTGAATCTTCCACTTTATAACCAAACCCTGGAAAGTTAACGTTTGTTTTGTTTAACAACACCACTGGAGCACATTGATTAATTAATTATTGGCTATTAGATGTCAGACATTTGGTAATTCTGACATGTAGTCATGAGAAGAAACCTGCTACATTTTTCCTAATGCAGCAAGGGATCTTTTATATGCACTTTCCCGCATACAAAAAAGCACATATCACAGCCTTTAACTAGTTGTGGTGCAATGGTTGGAACAAATAAAACCTAATCAGTTGAATGGATCCACTGAGGTGGTTCGATCCTGCGACACAAGCACCTCAAGCAAGTACTCAACTGACTGAGCTAAATCCTGCCCCAAACCCTGAAAAACAGTCTCCAGGAGATTACTTGCTAATTTCGTCTATAAATCATAGCATTACTTTTGGGCAGGTGGGATTTTTGTTAAAGACACAACATTGGTGAAACTGTACAGTTTTGGAAATTAGTAGCAACCTGGACTCCAGCTTCTAGTGGGTTGTCCCTCATCATCAGAATATGCTGAGCTTTGACACATACATTCCTGACTCACAACAGGCCATGGCAGCTTGGTGAACTATGCAACCACATTCCTTTGAACACTCATTTCACTATGATTCAGTTTCAAGAAACTGACCAATATCGTGTTATCAAGCACTGATGAGGTTATTTTATGTATTTACTGCATATTCAGCAGAGCTCAAGTCATACTACTGGATTTTAATAATGTTTAAAGGATTTGGTTACGTGTTTCATTCTAATTAAGCCAATAAAATTTGATACCTTATTTCTTGTCAGTCATGTTTTGAAATTTAGTGTGGGTTTTTCTTTTTTATTATTCATTATTAGAAAAAAATACAATCCTTACACCCACACAAATGACCTTTAAATAGATTTTAGCTCCAGATGGTGCATTTGGCATTAAAATCAATTCAAAGACTTAGTTTTGTGACTGAATCATATAAAATAGAAATATGAAGAAAAAATAAAAAGGTATTTAAAAAGTTTAAAATTAAGTTTTATGACTCATGAGGTTGATATTTCATGTATGAAGCATATATGATCTCATAAAAGATGCTGGTAAGGAAAAAAGATAGAAATATTTTATTTAACAATGCACTCAACACATTTTTTTATGGTTATATGGCATCAGACATGTGGTTAAGGACCACACAGGAAACCATCTGTTGCCACTATTCTAATGAGCTATTCTTTTCAGTTAGCAGCAAGGGATCTTTTATATACACCATCCAACAGAAAGGATAGCACATACCACAGCCTTTGATATACCAGTTGTGGTGCACTGGCTAGAATTGCTGGCGAGGTCAGGCATGGATGACAGAAAAGGCAGATCAACTAAAATTAAGTTTTTCACTTTGGAGTTGGATTTTTAGGATTTTATTTAGGATTTTTAAATTGTTATTATAAAACATTTATTATTTGGGGGTTATTTTTGGACAAAATAATAATTTTAAAAAACATAATGATGATGAAATTTTATGATGCGAGGCTAAAATCACACACAGCCAGGGACAAGAAACTAATAATCTATTTATTTGACCCTATTAGCAGACTTTACATATTTAACAGTATACCTATTGGTGAACCATCCAGAAGCTGAAGGATAAAATGGTATAAAATCTAAAGTATTTACAGGGTGGGATATAGCCCAGTGGTAAAGCATTTCCTTGATGCGCGGTCAGTCTAGGACTGATCCCCGTCAGTGGACCCATTGGGTTATTTCTCATTCCAGCCAGTGCTCCACAACTGGTTTAACTGGTTTAAGAATAGCCCATGAAGTAACGACAGGTTTCCTCTCTCAATATCTGTGTGGTCCTTAACCATATAACCGTAAATAAAACGTGTTGAGTGACCTGTTAAATACAACATTTCCTTCCTTCCTAAAGTATTTAACCTATATAATGAATGTTTCAGTATTAAAAATATTTGGGGCTTTAGTATAGTTATCATCTAATGAATACTAGTATAGTCTATGTTTGTTTTTCTTTTTTTAACATATGAAGCTGTATGTACATATAAATATATAAATCAAACAGAAAAAAAGTCATAATCTAAACAGATGGCTTCCATTAAACAGTCATTTTTAGGGTTAAAAAACAACAAATCTAAACTGCAAACAAACTTCAATGTGTAATTTGGTGGGTTTTTTTATCTTTAATGTTGAAGCAGAAAATTAACCGATAGCCATAACAGGGACTGATTAGACGGCTCTCAAAAGAACTATATTCCTTGCATCTCTATGGTAACAGATTCGTAATCCACTGTTACTGGCTTTGAGGAGAAAATGGTTTTGCAGCCAGACATTGATCTGCCGAATCAAGGCTGCCCATCTTAAATAAGGTGAATCATCTCCTGTGATCTGCATCCCCAGCCTGTACGTGTTGGGGCAATGTTTGGCATAGTTATTGAAAACATACATGGCCAAAAATTACATTTAATGTTTGACACTGGCAAACTAAATGTGCAATTACTGCCATCATCAGGGACTGGGTTTTCAATTACAAATTTAAAAATTTTTAAATGGACATTTCCAACACAAGTGTATGTGGTCTTGTTCTGTACTGCAAGTTACAATATCCCTTAGCATAGAGTATCTGGAAAGTAAGTTTCCTTAAAAAAAACACGTTCTATGTTCATTGTAAACTTCAAACCAGATAATTGTACAAGCTTTCATCTGTCACTATCAATATTTCTAGGACGAAATTAGCAGTTTCTAAGGCTGTATCTTCATCCAAAGATGTCTGTAACTTTTTTACCTGATGCCAAGATGTTCTTTTCTCCTTCTTGGTTTGGCCTATTACTTTTAGTGTCAGACCTAAGTCAGTAAGTCATTTCATTAGTTCAACAAGCTGTGGCCTATTTCCAGTGTCAGTGACTCCAAGAAACAAATCTGAAGGTACCTTCTGACAGGGTCGTCACTTGCTACATGTACATTTGTATATTGTATAAAGCTATAAAAGTAGGTTATGAAAAATGGAGCTTAAGAATAATTACCCAATTCAGAAAACTTTAACAATGACATATAATAAAAAAAGAAAAAAGAAAAAAAAAGAATTTTCTTTTACAATGCTGTAGAAAATTCTGAATGAACTGGTGAAGGAAACCATCACAAACAAAGGCAAATGCAATTCTATAGTCCCGGTCTGTTTTCACACAAACACTATTCAAGCAGAAAAATCAGTTAATGCTTTTCTTGCCAATGAAATCTTTTAATTTAATCTAAAGCCAATAATATTTGCATCAAAAGGCTGACAAGAAAAAAACCTAATGATCCAATTAACAAGGCAACAAAGCGTGCCATGTGTCACTCAAAGACACAATGCTCATGCCCAGAATGATATCCTCTTTGCAACTGGAGTAAAATCCACTGTGAAGAACAGGATCAGCATGTAAGATTAACAACACAGACACCAAGCCATGGCATTCATATAACAGATCAATCATAGATATATTGTTGTAACACTAACAAAGCATGTCAGTCTTTGACCAATATTTTCTACATATAAAAAGTATGCTTAACAAGTTCCTACACCCACAATGTTTGTCCAAAATTATCCAGATCTGCTTATAACTTTATCTGAACTCATGTGTATTCATTTGCATGACATCCTTTGATTAACATTATATACAAATGCAGTGGAACATGAGGTAATACTTAATGAAGCAATCATTAAAGTGCCTAGTGTATTTATCCAGATCAACTAGCAATGATTAGTCATTATAAGGTATTAATGAAGGAATTGTTAACCAGCTCACTAAAAATTAAATAGAGTTTAGAATACAGTACATACTATTTTATGTAGGACATTCAACTGCATTTGATTTATTGCCCAAACCTTTTCAATTGGATTATCAGCCTTCTTTCCTTCAGATTATTCCATTCTAGTTAACTAATGCTCTTCACAAGTGCTTTATCACAAGTCAATGTATGTACTAGCTGTCTTGTTCTGTCTGTAAGATACTACATATTACTACAGATACTACAGATCCCTGGTATTTAACCGTGGAAAGTAACAGAACAGCAACAGAAGCAGCAGCAGATATATCCCTCTTAACACACTTGTCCAGGAATCAAAATTACCATGCATGCATCTGAGAATTTAAATATGTATGTTATGGGTTTACGAGTAACCCATTTCATTTTGTGTAACATTTCAACCATGAGTATAAAGGAAATGGTTTATTTAATGATGCACTCAACACATTTTATTTACTGTTATATGGCATCGGACATATCAACCATGAGTATGATGTCCTAAATTGAATATGAAAAATGGGTTATGCAAAACTAGAGTTGTGCAAGCATTGGACAAATAAAAACTATTACTGTGACAAATTTCAGTGAACTGATACCAAATATAGGTAGTGGCTATTAAACAATATGCTGAAGCATCTTCAATCTAGCATCTCTAGCATTTGGACAGTAGGAAACCCTAGCAATTAAAAAATATTGCAGTGACAAAAACAAAATGATATGGAAATAGTTGAATACAGTCCACAGTGCTGTGGAAAATTAAGCAATTCATAGCATTGTCAAATGCTGTTGGCAATTACAGGGTTGGTTGCATAAATCATTGAAAGAAAGAAAAAACGGTTTTATTTAACAATGCATTTATTGAACGATGGCATCAACATGGTTAAGGCCCATGCAGGTATTGATAGAAGAAACCTGCTGGTGCCACTTCATGGGCTACTCTTTTTGATTAGCAATCAGACAGGCTAGTACAGGCTAGTACATACCACAGCCTTTGATATGCCAGTCATGGTGCACTGGCTGGAACGAGAAATAGATCAATGGGCTAACTGATGAGGATTGATCCCAGACCAACCGCACATCAAGCGAACACTTTACTACTTGGCTACATCCCGCCCAGGTAGATCATTGTGACACAACCTTAGTTTAAAATGTGCATGGCTGTGTGACATGTCTAATGGTAGCCCACTTTAAAAATCATAGTTTATAATGTATCTACATGTGTTAGAAATACCAGGTGACATGCTCTGCATATTTGAAATGCACCATGTCATAACTAGTTCATAACTCTTATGCATTTGTTAGAGAAGTGATGAAATAACACAGTTATGTACTTAGTTGTTGGTCTTCAGGCAAGCAGTTCTGTTAATCACGGTGGTGAATTAACCCAGTCAGCCAGCTAGGTGACAGATGGTCAGAGTTTCCTACATCTGTCAGCGCTTGTAAACATGATTCAGACAATGGAAACTCCCCTCAGAATTAATATATGCACTTATTGCCTCAGGAGCAGATTCACATAACTTATTAATCTAATTCCATAAAAAAAAAAATTAATGACACCCCCTCCCCCAAAACAAAACAACAACAACAACAGACAAATTAATGAAACAAAAGGTATATAAATGATACAGTGATGCTTGCATGATTTTAATGGGTATTATCTACACTATATTAAAGGGTATTTGGATGATCACAATATAGCCATTAACATGTCAGGTATTGGAAAATAATTTCTTTCTTTTTTTAAAATTAAAAAACGAGAAGCGTACTGAATAAAATTGGTGTGTTTGTGTGTGTTTGTGTGTGTGTGTGTGTGAGAGAGAGAGAGAGAGAGAGAGAGAGA
>JAECMU010150950.1:0-10700 GCA_016106625.1 Dracogyra subfuscus | reverse complement strand
CTATGTGAACAGTGTTTTAAAATGTTACATGTGTAGTAAATGAATTTAAAACACCCGGTTACACGATATCATGCTATTTTTTTTACACAATTTAATCCGAGGCAATATTAGCATGTAGATCCATTGGAAAATAAATGGTGGTGTGCAAACTTGTGCAGAGATACGATTTTGACTGCGCCATGGTTTTGTCGTTTAGATTAGATTGAATACATAGGATATGTAATGAAACGTATGCAATAAATGCTTAAAGGGACATTCCTGAGTTTGCTGTACTATTTTAAGATGTTATCGACTAATAAAATATTTCTACGATTAAATTTACATATTAAATATATTTTCTTGTTTAGAACATTAGTGGCTGTAAATAAAACGTGTTTCTGATCGTTCTAATATTTATACTAGGTTAATTTTCATTTTATTTCCTAAACATCTTTTTTTTTCATACGTATGAAATTATTTGAAGACGAAATCCAGCTGGGCTTCTTACAAATATTGAGACGACCAGAAACACATTGAATATACAGACATCGATATTCTAAACAAGAAAATATATTTAATATGAAAATTTAATCGTAGAAATATTTTATTAGTTGGAAATGCAACAAACTCGGGAATGTCCCTTTAACACATCAATGGTGAAATAATATTCGTTGAACAATTAACCTGACAGAGTTAAACGTATACAAATGAATTGTATTATTAGAGAAGGAGGAATTAAAGTACCAAACATTCAAACAGTAAATATGGCACAAAACAATTGCTTGAATTAAAAGGCTTGTATGTATAGATTCAAAGTGGAGATGTCTTATTTTTGGTGAATATAATATGTTAGAAAATATTATGGAATTTGACTCAAAATATATATAAGAAAATGTTTTACCAACAATAAAATATAATTTTTGGAGAGATACTCTATTCATCTGAAATTAATTTTGGAGTATATAACCAAAAATAATTTGGCAATTACTAAATCATAATTTTATAAGCTTAACTGTACACGAGTAAATGCTTATGTTCGTCATTGTTCTCAATTGTCACAAAACTTGATTCATTGGGATGTGTTTCTGAAAAGTACTTAAAAATGTAATATCATCAAACTTCCGGCTCGCCCCAAATATTCACACAGACACTAGTGCCAGCTTCTATAGACATTAGAAGAACTAAGAACAAACTGAATTAGCCCGAGTACTCTGACTGTAAGAGAGCTAGACGGACATTTGGACATATTCGCATAGTGAGAACGCCCCTTAAAGCAGTTACAGGGGGCCGTCTCATCTACCAAGCGACGTTACAGCATGGAAGAGTTGTTTTTGTGTTTCTGCGATGGAATGTGCATGCTGTAAACAACGTTTCGAGGATAAAAGTGGACGGTTGCGTAGAACAGGAATTTGTACACAATTTAAAGGTGGGCCCAGTGCTGCACAGGCATTAAGTGATGTTTTTGACATAACTGTCACTCCCGAACCAATCACGTGATCTACATCTCAAAATAGATCGCCGACCTTTTTAATTGCTACACGAAGCAACACGGACCGACACGAATGACGGCACAGTGAGGGTGGTGTCAAATTTCTCTCTGTAGTATGTGTATTAGTGATTAATATGTGGATTTTTTTTCATTTGTTAACTCGAAAATGGTCTATGTAAAGGTATTTGACGTCAAACATAGGATTGTTGTGGTATTAGAGCGGGAATCTTTGCCTACCGTTTGGTAGTCAAGATTTGCCAAAAAAAGACATAGGATGGTCTCTGACTGTAATGAGAGCGTATAACTGTCCAAATGTCCGTCTAGCTCTCTTACAGTCAGAGTACTCGGGCTAAAACTGAATGTGCATGAATGGATATTCTAATCGAGAAACTGTATATTTCAACCAGAAATAGCATACTAGTACATTTTTAGAAGACCAAGTACCATATTTGGTTAGTTTTTTTTGTTTTTTAATTGTCTGTCATCTGTTAATGGTCGACTTTGTGTATGCATGCCATCAGGTGGACCTTTGATCTGCACATACACCAAACCACCCCAGCACAGTGAATGTAATATAAGGTCAAGGTCATTTGAAATTCACAACAAAATTAAAAGACTTTGGATTAAACCACCATTTACACCGACGAAAAAAACATTATAATTTTGATATTCTTGAATTAATTACGCAATTATATTGAAATCGATTAATCACAAGGACATGTAAAACTAGTGAAATATGGTACTTGCAACTCTGAGAATGTACTTTTAAAGGTAATTTGGAATGTTAATATTCGAAAACATAATATGTACTTTGGCAGGAATTTGAACCTACTGTGGCAGGATTTGAACCTACTGTATTTCACAGCCGGCTACCTTAACCGCTTGGCCATCACGACATCCAGAAAAATGGAAGCCCAGTTAACTCATAATTATTATAAAAGTTTACTTTTTTATTTGACATTAATCGTGTTAATCTTTTAACGGCTGTCAGGCTCGTACATCTCACCTTATTATTAGGTCAGTGTTGTTTTAGTTTCAAACTGTCATGGATTGTTTTAATACCTGTATTCACATATAGTGATACCAGAACAAGGTACTCACTTGTTAACAAACAGAAAGGACCATTGTTGTATGAAACACTTTTAAGCTACTAAGGTAAACATTCTAGTAGTAATTATGTTATATGCATACTACAACGTGAAGTTATGACGTGCATTATAAAAGGTTATGAGTCTGGTGTTAAATTAACGCTTATTGTATAAAAATAACCTCACATGGGTGTTGCATTTACCATAGTTTGACACCCAATAGCCGATGTATTTTTCGTGCTGGGGTGTCGTTAAACCTTCATTCATTCATTCATTCATTCATTCATTCAAAAATAACCTGTCTGGCAGTTATGAGTTTCGTTGAGTGGTGTTACGTTTATTTTATTTTATTTTACTTTTAGAACAAACCTGTGACTGTAGGGATACTAACCAATATAAATAGTGTGGATGTAGTTGAAGAAGAATATACCGCTACATGTGTAACCGGGACAAAAACAGGAGACATCATCCATGTCAACGCAACTCTATCAAAAATTAGGTATCTATTTATACAAATATTTTTAACTGTCAAGATTAAATAAAGGTGAGCTATGTTCATTGAACGCTGTCTATCGTCTGTTAATCCAGGTTGACCATATAACTATATTTGTTTTCTTGTAAATGTTTAACATAATATGACGATCTATGGTTTACTTGACAGCTGTGGTGGCAGTACTCATGACTGGTGCCACCGGTGGGGCAGGATATTTACACCTTTCGTGAACACCTAATATCATCACTGTTTTGACAATGATTCACGAATTTATGTCATCACATATATACTTAGTCTGTCATTTGCAAGTTTTTGGTTTAGTAAACTAGTTTGGAAGTGGCAGTCTTCTTGTGAGCAGTGCAGGAAGGATGTATTGGGCAGTAAAGGATATCGGGTCTGGCTGTCCTATAGACGAGGCACTAGTAGTAATTTTTTAAGAAAAGTGCATTTCTTTAGGATTATATCAAACATACTTTTCTAACCTAATTTGAGGATGTTGAATACAAAACAAATATGTTGACTATGTGATAATTTTTTTAAGGGGTCAACATGACAAAAACAAAACAGTAGTATTCGAAATTAGGATTGTGTTGAAAATACATTGTATTTATGTTTAATACAGTGTCACAGACCCATGTTTTAATTTATTTTTGTGCGATCATTTCTTCTTGATTGTATCCAACATATTTTTCTAAACAAATTTAAATATGACAACGTGTTGAAATAAAATGCTTATGTGGTTGAAATAACGAAAACAAAAACACGCTTTTATACTTGGATACAACGTATTTTCGACACAATAATAATTGTGTAGACGCTCATATTATGTCCCCTCTAAATGCAGTTTTTTTACATGAACAACATATTTATTTTTATTTAAAAAATCTATATTAGAATTAAAAAAAGAAAACATCTATGTTTTCAAACAAATGTAGATACAAACATATTATAGTGTTTACAGGCACCAAACTAAAAGGCGACCGTCTAAACGACATTTTAGGAGAATGATGTTAGGTCTCACTACACCGATCACTTCCGGGTGAAAGTACATTCACCACGGTCCACTATAGTTCCTAACTGTGACACAAGTTATGGTTCACATATTCACTTCTAGGAAATGGTGAAGAATTAAAATAATATGTATGTTTAATGGTAAGCCTTCTGGCTGTATTTTGCCCATGCTATTTTGTAATATTGTGCATTGACCTTTTGGGACATGGGTGTATGGCTCAAGAGACAGCCAGGGTGAATCGATTAATGAACCACCTGTTCGGACTGGTATTACAGCCAGATGCGGTCATATAGCAAAAAACTGAGACGGAAATGTTTTCAATTTTCGAGTGAAAATAAATGCTTATATAATGTATGTTCACAGTTGTGTATGGTGTTAGTGCCAACAAAAACCCGTTCTTTTGGCAATCTGCATTTGAAGTTGGGCAATTTAACATGGGTTTTAATGGTAGACGACATATGTGTAGTGAGACCTTACAATCTCGAAGAGGAATTTGTATATTTAAACAAATGTATTTTAAATAGTTAAAACAATAATATGAATGCCTAAGTCTACATATGTGTACAAGCGCGGATCTAAAATGTTAGCGGGGACGAGGTGGGGTAATAGCAATGTAATGGGGATCAGTTGTTTAATAGAACTTTGGATTTATAGGTGATAGAAAATATTGACGCCTTGAAGCTAAAAGCAGATTTATAATTTATGTCTTTGTTTCACATATACCGGCCTCTGTGGCATAGTGGTTAAGCCATTGGACTCCAAACCCTGAGTGAGTGCTCCGCAAGGCTTAATGAGTAGGTGTAAACCACTTGCACCGACCAGTGATCCATAAATGGTTCAACAAAGGCCATGGTTTGTGCTATCCTGTGTGTGGGGAGCGCAAATAAATGATATCTTGGAAAGAGTAGCCCATGAAGTGGCGACAGTGGGTTTCCTCTTAAAATATGTGTGGTCCTTAACCTTATGTATGACGCCATATAACCGTAAATAAAATGTGTTGAGTGCATCGTTAAATAAAACATTTCTTTCTTTTCTTTTTTTGTTTGTTTCACATATAGGCTTGGAGAGACCAGGGTCTGCTCCTCTCCCCATCTAAATATGGCAATGTAGAATGTAAGCCTAGCTCATAATGTTCCATGTCATTAGAAACTGTTTTAATACAATTATGTGTATATATTTTGTGTATAATTATGTAACAATAGCACACACGCGCGCGTGCACACACACACACACCCACACACACACACACCCACACACACACACACAGACACACACACACACCACCACCACCACCACCACCACCACCACCACCACACATATAATAACTGATCAATCGTGTTTGCCACCCCCACCCCCTCCCCGGCCTCTTCTGACACGTATGTTTCGAGCCCTGGTTTATATCCAGTGTCTTAAACTAGATCAACAAAATTATGAAATTATGTCAGACTAGCAATGAAATGACAAAGATTTGCCTCCAACATAATTAGCATTTAACTAGTCTGTTATTATTATTCCTAAAGATACATGACTATTTTTCATCCTCCAACACCTAAAATTAGTATCTTAAACATTATCGTTCAGAGATTTAACGTATGTATGTATCCGAACAATTGGAAATAAACACATACGGTCATTACCGTTCTCTTACCCCAAATCGAAGATTTGATATGAACTATGAATATTGTATATCAAACTTGTACCCATGATAGGAGTTTCACACATCGCTATGAACTAAAGTTATATAACATCACAGGACAGGTTCCGCTATATATGGAATATGGATAGACTGGTATATTTGGTCATGTAGCTGCTGCTGCTGATTAGGTATTGGCAAGAAAACAACATAGCATAAGCTAGCATCTCAAGTACTCCAAGATTTTTTTTTTTAAACAGAAATATTGATTAAAATAAATATTCGTATGACAACGATTTATGTTCTTGAAGCTGTCGTCCAAGGTGATAATTTCACTATTTACTTCAATATTAACCAGAATGCAGATTTCACATGGTTACGGTGTTTATAAGGGCAGTATCTCTACTCGTATTGGTACATGTTGCCATGGTTTTATAGATACATCTGTATGATGACATGAACTAGTCGATGGTGCACTGTCTATCGTGCAGATGTTCATCAGCTGTTACATGAAATCCTTCGGAAACATTTTTGTGGTAATTTTATGGTGAAAATGCACAAATCACAAAGGTCAGTTCAGGTACAACAGTTGAATGAGAAATTTTATACAGACAAGTTTACAACATTTAAAGCCGGCCAGGAAGTGAATAAATGGTTGATCATAAAGAATGACTTGCTACCAGTACCAATACCCATTGTTTGAACAAACTCAAGATCCAAATGTACCTGAGAAATTACTTGACGGGAAGTCTGTCTTGATTGTTGACGTACAGGCATTGGTTCAAAGTACAAAACACGAAGGGAACAAAATATTTGAGAAATATGCTGACATGTTGTATTTAGTGTGTATTAACCAAGCTAAATGCACACATTAGAGATATACAATAGCGCGAGAAGGATGTCAATGCCTCATATTGAACAGAAAACAATGTTAAATCAACTAATTTCCTCTTTAAAACCCTTTTTTAAGACTGGTTTGAATGTAAAATGTGTGTGTGTGTGTGTGAACGGTTTCATTGTGTAGAGTAGTAACACCGAGATAACTGTTAAACAATGAAGACCAACAACGAGGAATCGGATACCACAATAGTAGTTTATGAAATTCAATGTTCAAAACTATCTGACTAAATAGTGTTGTACATATTAGTAAGACACTGATGTCCTGTTGGGGTTTGCTTTTCCATTATATCTGTTGTACGATTAATACCGAATCCCTTATGTTGTTTTAAATGTCAAAACAAGCTGACATGTGCTCGTTGTGTCAGTTTGACCATACCAGCAAAACATACTCTTGACATTATTGGTATAAACTATAAGGGAAATCATTTAGCTTCGCGAGAATGTGTAAGATGGAAATTCGAGAAAAGAGTACAACAGATTCAACTTGATAAAGACTTGACATTTCCTGATGCTATGAAACTTGTGGATACAAAAACATCTGCCGTAGCAGGTAAATCGTATGGTATGGCAATCAAGGTTTCCACAAGAAGTATTTTAACTGATACTGACATCACTTGGAGATACGATGATATAGGCAAAGTTGCCAAACAGTCTTATGAGGGAGACTAGAAACAAAAGACGTTTCGCAGAAGACGCATGAAGCTTTACCATAAACGTCTAAAAACGTAATGCAAGTGTCTTTGCATTCACAGAATCCACAAAGTAGGTCGATCGCTACTGTGCAGGCCCCAGTGGTCTTTCGTAGTCAGGAAAAGCAAGAAAATCCAGTAAGGAGTGGTCTTCTGGACATTTGAAGACAATTGAAATGTGTTCTGTCCTGATTAGTAAATTTGTTTATCCTTTGGCTACGGATGTGGGCGATGAGATGGATGATTTGCCTCAAATTCTCTCGCGATCTAAGTTAAAGGAAAAAACAAAGATTAATCTCATACGTCCTTCTGATGACTAATTCATTCATTCAGTGGAACTGCCGTTGGCTTAGGTCCAATTTTGATAAATTAAGTATTTTAATTCAAAAACATAATCCTCTGGCAATGTGTTTCCTGACGTACACTGATCATATTACAATGAGAGGATTTAACCTTTATCATATGTTTCAGGAAACTGAAAATAAATTATCTGACGGTGTTTGCATTCTTCTTGATGAAAACATTCCTCAGAGTACTGTAATATCAATTACTCATTTACAAGCTGTGGCTGTAAAGGTCACGGTTCATAAAACTATTACTCTCTGTTCAGTTACGTTACCTCCTCGAAACCATTTTAATGTTAATCCTAGAGATCTACAAGATATTACTGACCAGCTCCCTACTCCCTATATTATTACTATGGGATATTTTAATAGTCACCACACTTTGTGGGGATGTGGGAATATTAGAGGTAAACAATTGGAAGACTTAATTTTCAATTATGACTTAATTTTATTCAATGATAAAAGCCATACATAGTTTTATTCTGGAAGTGGATCTTTTACTTCCATAGATTGAACCCTTTGTAGTCCATCACTTTTTGTTTGTTAATTTGTCCTGGAAAATGTGTCCAGATCCTTGTGGCAGTGACCACTTTCTTATTATTTTGGGGAATGATAGACCTCCATCACTTGCAAGAGTTCAAAGGTGGAAGTTGGCGAAGGCAAATTGGGGCCAGATTCAACATTTGTACAGCACTTGTCTGCACAATTTTCCATTAGTAATGCTGATGACCCCATGTCTTTGTTCACTTCCATTTTGTAGGACTTTGCAGATAAAACCATTCCTAAAACTTGGGCAGTACCAGTGTTTCAATAAATCATGGTTCAATTATGCACTCAAAAAGTGAAACAGGTTGCTTGAGAGGTTCAAACGTGAACCAATTGAGGATAACCTGGATGCCTATCGTGTTGCTAAGATTTAGGCTCGAAGAGAGATCAGAGTAATAAAAAGATCTTGAATAAATGTTGTAACCAAGATCGCAGACATTTGTGAAATCTTTCTGGAATAGGATCTGTAAAATCAAAGGTAAAGAATCCAGTAATACAGTTCATCATTTGTCTGACACTGATACGGATGTCACGTTTCATCGTGACATTGCCAGTGCATTTATAGACAAATTTTCTCATAACTCATCTTCTGCTTTCAGTACAGATGTATCTACATCTGTCAAAATTAAAGCTGAAAAGAAGTCCATTAATTTTTCATCCAAAAGTGCTAAAATATACAACAGGCATTGCTCTGGACGAACTGCAAGAAGCTCTTAGTAGAACCCAGGATACTTAAGTAGGACCATGTTATATTCAGTATGATTTATTGAAGCCTTCAACTGACTCATCGTTGATGGTTCTTTTAAATATTTTAAACAACATATGGATTCTAGTTACTGTCTTTCTGATTGGAGGAAAGAAATTATTATTCCTATTTCCCTGCCTAGTAAGGATCTAACAAGTCCTTCTAGTTAGAAATCTATCATTTTGACAAATTGCATTTGTAAAACCATGGAACAAATGATCCATCGTAGACTTGTTATCATCTTGTTAGATTTGAAAGATTTAGTAGCGAAGCTTTCATCCATAATCAGCACTTCATGTGTTTATTTCTCAATTTTTAAAAGGTAGATATTTAAAAGTTCGGGTGGGGTTAAGTTTGTCTGACATTCACCTACAAGATATGGGTGTACCTCAAGGTAGTATCTTTATTTTCATGGTCTTGATTGCTCATTATATGTTGATGATTTTCAGATTTGCTACATATCTTCCAATATGAGTATTATTGAACGTCATTTGCAGCTTTATTTGAATAAAAGTCATCAATGGGCAACTGAGAACCGCTTTGTATTCTCAAAGTCAAAGACTGTTTGTGTACCAGAAAAGAGGTCTCGACGTAGATCCACAATTGTTTCTGGGCAAAATCAGATTCCAATTGTGGAGAAGACCAAATGTCTGGGGGTTATATTTGACAGGAAGTTATCTTGTGTGCCTCATCTTATATATGTCAAAAAGAAGAGTTTAAGAGCTCTCAATATTTTAAAAGCCATTTGTATTACGGAATGGGGAGCAGACCGAAAGGTTATGCTCCCTCTGTATAGATATAAGTTGGACCATCCATGCATTGGGATGATTATACAAAAGTGCGTCTTTTTATCCATTGCCAATAAAGGCATTGCATTTTGAGTGTCCAGCTTTGTTGGCATCATGGATAATTCAGCTGCCAAGTCTACTTTGGATTTTGTCTCATGCTAGGGTTGGTGTACCTTATACAGATTTTAATCATAGTATTAATTGATTTTAATCATAGTATTAACTAATTTATCTTTTCGACAGCAATTTGAGAGGAACAGTATGGTTGCGAACAAGCTTCCTGCTATCAAGCCAGTCATGGGAGAGTGACAGTCCTCCTATATGCAGTGCCGGAGGGATGAAATAGTATTGTGTCTTACTCGCATCAGTCATACATACTTGACTTATTCATTTATCATGATGAAGAATACTCCACTTCAGTGTGAGCACTATCAGTGTACTCTGACGGTGCGCAACATTTTGGTGGAATATAATCATCTCAAGGAAAATCGAAAAGCTATATTTGGTCAAAGAAATGTCATGGACTCCTTTCGATTTGTTACAATTTCTTTGTATACTGAATTATATTCTAAATTTTAATTTTATCTTGCATTTTTCCACAGTCCTTTACACTGTTTTTATTTAACTGTTGAATTTTTATATTGATTAATCAATTACTAGTACTCTTTTGCATTTACCATTCTTTGACACCCAATATATTAATAACCCAAATCATATAAAGCGCATCTGAAGTAATAAATATTTAATAATAAATGCTCAATCTGTTCTATTCTCCAAAAACATAGTACCCATGCCTTTTTATTTGTCTGTCACTGATAAAAAAACAACAATTATTATTATTTATCTGTGTGACTGATAACTTATTTTATTTCTTGGTGTGACTAGCTTTGTGTGTGCTAATTGTCCTTACATATTTATAGTAAGCTGGACTCATATTCACAAAATATCGTAAGTCTAGTTTTACACGTAAACGTAAATCTACGACTACAAAGCT
>JAECMU010150938.1:0-14661 GCA_016106625.1 Dracogyra subfuscus | reverse complement strand
AAGTACTCTTCAGTGGTGATTCTCCTAAAATAACAACAACAGGTTATAGTGTTTCTCTTGCAAATACTCTTCAGTGGTGATTCTCCTAAAATAACAACAACAGGTTATAGTGTTTCTCTTGCAAATACTCTTCAGTGGTGATTCTCCTAAAATAACAACAGTATGTTATAGCTACAATCTACAACTGTCAGTACTAAACTGGCAGAGGTGTATGGGCTCCTATTTTTGTAGAGGAGTCAGGATGATTTTTGCCTGAATTAAATGAAAAAACCCGAATCCAGATTACAGCATTTATTCATATTAACATTACTGCCAAACAGCTAAGTAAACAGCTGAAAACAAATCAAATAAAACTGCCAACTAATCACCATACATTTGTAGATGGATCACAATTAATACTGTGGGTAAATAAAGGTTTCAGGCCAGTTCATTTTTCTCAAATATCTTAGTCAGGGTTTTTACTGGAATAAAGGATTTGTTGGAGCACTATGGGGGTCAGTTGCACCCCCTCCCTGCCAAGTTGCCCCCTGCCAGTCTGTCTTATACGCTTATGTATAGTGGCACCAATGGGTGGCAGCATGTGCCTCTAACAATGACAGAAGGAACAAATAAACCCTCTGTGAAATAATGGTCAACATGAATTTAAAGAAACAAGTTAAAAGTTTGCTTTGTTTAACACCACCACTAGAGCACATTTGTTTATTAATCATTGACTATTGGATGTCAACCACATGTTAACACTGACATATAGTCATAGAGAGGAAGCCTGCTGTATTTGTCCAATAATAGCAAGAGATGTTTTATATTCTCCATCCCAGACAGGATAGAACATACCATGGCCTTTTTAATATACCAGTTGTGGTGTAGAGGTTAGAAGGAGAAATAGCCCAAAGGGTGAGTGCTTTACCACAGGGCTATGTCCCACCCTTCTTGAAGAAACAAGATCAAACTCAACAGTGAGACTGTAAAGAGGATGATGACAATAAACACAACACGTTTTGTTTGCTATCAAGTTGTCATTCACTATACTTGTGTCACTAATGAAAATTTTGAAAACAAAATATTCCATGGAGAAAACCGTTTGAACTTACCGTTTACTTCCAGCTTCATCATCTCGTACGAAGTCAGAACTGTGTTTGTTGATGGCATAGTTTGTCAGGTGCATGTAAACATTGTCCTGCAAGTAGTCAATTATATGTACACAGCAGCAAACAATTTTGCCAATAGCATAAATTGTACAACATATTTTTGGTGAATTTTGCAGAAGTGATTATTTAAAACAAAGCAACAGAAAACAATATAACAAATGTATCCTCCTGTAAAACAAATTTGGTAAATAATTTAAGTCTGGTTTGATTTAAAGAATAAAAGTAAAAGTGTTTTGGAAATAACAAACAAACAACTATTTTTGGGTGCAGTTTTTAAAAGAAATCAATTGGCTGAAAAATTAATAATTTATGTAGAAGTAGAAGTATGAAAAAAGGTGTTCCATGTGGCAAGGACCAGAGATAATGAGATGTAAAATGTTATGTAAACAAAACAATTCTGCAAAACCTGCAATTCTGACAACTGCAATCATTATTTGCAGAAGTAATTGAAAATTATAAAATTTGAAATGCAATATACATGTACATAGCATAGCTTCTGGCACACCAGTCATGGTATATGAAGACCCGGTTAGAATGGGATAAACACAAACAGGTCCATCCTAACACCAAGATAATTGTTCTGTTTCAGTGTCATTGTTTGGATGTCCTACAGTGATAGTTAAAGTTAAAAAGTTAGTTTTTGTTTAATGACATCACTAGAGCACATTGATTTATTAATCATTGGCAACTGAATATCAAACATTTGGTAATTCTGATATATAGTCTTAGAGACAAAACCCATTAGATTTTTTTCATTTGGTAGAAAAGGATCTTTTATATGCACTGTTCCAAAGACAGGATAACACATACCACAACCTTTGTTATACCAATCGTGGTCCACTAGCTGGAACGAGAAACAACCCAATGGGGCCCACTGACAGGGATTGATCCTAGACTGACTACGCATCACACAAGTGCTTTAGTGTCAGAGAGCGTGTCTGAGGTACAGGGGATTGTAGTACCGACTCCCCACAGTGAACTTGTCAGGTTTCTTTGCCCTGCCCAAACCAGTGCTCCCCGACTGGTATATCAACATTTGTGGCATGTGCTATCCTGTCTATGACAAAATGCATATAATAGATTCTTTGCAGCTTTTTGGAAAGCGTAACCTGTGCAGTCTGTGGTATATGCTGCAGCACTGAGCTTCCTTTCTTACCATCTCGAAAGTGTGGAAATAACAATGCTAGACATAGCTGCAGTTTAAAATGTGCCGAGACGTAATTTAAAAACATAGTTCCTCCCCCTATAGTGCGGATATAACAAGCTACATACTGTGTTGTTGTGAGTGGGCTCGTAGTATTTAGTTGTGGCGAATCTGGCAAGTCCGTCCTTGAAGACGAATATCCGGAGAGGGTCGCACGATGTGATCAGCACATAGATTCTCAAGTCGAACTTAAAGCCATCAATTAAAAAAGGCTGAAAATATAATATAATGTATGTAATGTAATGTAACATAATATAATCAAAATGTTAACAACTGCCAAAAACTGCTCTCCTACCTTTATTTTTAGTTAAGATTTTACTCACATTTTGTCCACACAAAAATATAAGAAAAACCATCGCAATGACACAGATTCCACATACTAGATGATAACTATGTCACCAATATCGACTTCGCTGAGATCGCATAGGACAAAAAGCAGGTAATTTTGTGCCGGCTGCCATTTTGACTTGTTATGGAATATTCTCCAAGCGGGGTGAAAAGATATGACTTAATCTAGCAATGTCATATCATGTTACCATATAAAATATAATGTGATGACATCATATTAATTGTTTAAATTATCTTTTGTTTGTTTAAATATACCACTAAAGATCATTGATTTTATATTAATTTTGTAACATACTTTGTAGGCTTTCACCCCTCTTGAAGAATATTCCATAAAAAAGCAAAATGGGAGCCAGCTAAAAATTGCATGTATTTTTCCCTATGCAATCTTAGCAAAGTCTATACTGGAGACATCATTATTGTCTTATACGTGTATGTAGAAGCTGTGTCACTGTAATGGTTTTTTAACAACTTGTGTGTGGACAAAATTTGGGGGGAATGTAACGGTAATTAAAGGTAGGAGAGTAATTTGTTGTAGTTCTTAACATTTTGGTTCGGACATAAAGGCCATTTCAGTATTAATCCTATGCGGGGGAGGATGATGTGGAAATGACACTGTGATGATTATTACGATCAGTTGGGGGTTTTCTACGGTTAGTTTAAATTAAGTACATATATTTAAAAAAAGTCAATAATTGTTACAATATGGCAGTAATTACAAGAAGTTTGATAGTACTACTACAGCAATACAAATTTACGTACTGTATCTCCTAAGTTCAAGGGTCACAACTGTAAACAAAAACAGGTAATTCACTATGAAAGTCAAACTTGATCCATAAGGTTCGTATTTCCTAAGTTCAAATGAAGGGCCATATATAACTGTCAAAAATGGGTAAATCATCATGATAATCAAACTTGGTCTGTAACAGAACATGCTAAACAGACAATTTCATCTCAATATCTCGAGGCATTCTGAAAAGAAAGTTTGAAAAACTCTATCTGGGACAGGTGGACAGACAGGTAGACAGAGAGACACGAGACAAAATCTGTAGTCCCCTTCGGTTGGACCAGACTAATAAATTGTAATCATTATTTTATCTTCCATGTCATTTAAAAAATAATTTCCACTTTTCGCGCTTTAAAACATTCACATTAAAAGTTATACCAATACAGGAATTTTATTCTTAATCATTTACTCAGTTTTAATTCAAATGTACTAATTAATAACCTTGGTGACATAAACTTGGCAAATCATATGTTCATGTGGCTTAATTTCACGGGGATTCTTTGTGACCCAGATCCCCCGACCTTGACATCCAGACTCGGGTTTCAGTATGTACGTCTTATTCTTCTTCTGTCTCGTGTAGGCTTGAAAATCTCCGTAGCTGTAAAAAAATAAAATAATAATAGATTTAATTTCTGTAAAGTATAAATACACAATACATTTTATTTAATTTATACAGTAACACTCTAATTTACCAAATATTAAATAACTCTCACGTTTATAAATACACAATATATTTTAATGCAATTTACACAATAACAATACAAACAAAATTTGAAATAAAACTATCTGGTGGAAAATATGAATGTACTTCAGTGGGTTGATTAATGAATATATAATTTTTTATGTTATATAATAATAAATTAACAACATAAGCAATTTTTTTTATAAAACTATATGTTCAAAAACATTAATAATACAGTGGATTGTTTTTGGGGTTTTTTAATGAGGGTGTCAAAAATAATAATAAATACTGCCCCCAGATCAATGACAATATGTCAACAAATGTTTCACAGCATTATAAAAACCACTGAACGTACTCAGCAGGAAGGCACCATGTTTTAGGGAAGACATTGTAGTCCTTAGGAAAGACTTTATACATTCTGTTGAGGTTGCGGGCAAGCAGATCTTTCCGACAAATTTCATTCATTCCAGGAAAGTGGTTTATTTTCTGAAATAAAGAAAGAATGACATTTCATTAAGATATCCAGCCAGTGCATCACAACTGGTATATAAAAAGCGGTGGTATGTGCTATCCTGTCTGTGGAAAAGTGCATATTAAAAATCCCTTGCTGCATTAAAAACAATGTAGCAGGTTTCCTATGATGACTATATGTCAAAATGTTTGACATCCAACAACCAATGATTAATGAATCAATGTGCTCTAGTGGTGTCATTAAACAAAACAAACTTCCATTAAGATAATCCCAGGTATTAATAAATAATATATGTGTGGGAATACCTCTGCTTACCAGTTCTCTACATCTGTCTCGGATTTTAAAAGAAAAGAAAAGTTTGATATCTGAAAATACTGCTCATAATAGAGTCATATTGCTAGTAAGTGACTACTAGGTAAAATATGTTAATTATGAATTGGTATGTACAGATTAAGGGAAGAAACCTGCTGCAGTGATATAAGATATTCACTACTAGCAACAATAGATCTGTAAATGAAATTTCTCATTGACATATGACAGCACATACCAGAATTTTTGACATACAAATTGTATATCACAGGTTCAAACCACAAATATCCCAAAGGGTTCAACACTTAAAAAAATTGTATTCTAATTTTAATCAATCATTCATTCTAAAAATATTTTTATTAAAGCATTGCTCCACTTATATTAAATAGCTGACACATTTTAAATTGTTATTTTGAAACAGATGCTGAAATCTTTCAACATAATTATGCATACAATTACATGAAGCAGGGATATGATACCCATTTTAAAATAAAAGTTGAAATGATCTATTGAAAGCTGAAACCTGTACATAAATAAAGGTAATTTTTCAACATTTTAGATCAAATTCAATTTACTTTGCGAAAATTGTTTTATCAAAAAAGGAGAGTAGAAATCAGATAAAAAAAGCCCCCCTCCCCCCCAATCCCTGTTGAATGTGTTAGCTGACTGACCTGATATTTTTTCATGTCCATGACTCGTTCGAGAGCCACGGAGTAATCTGTCCAGTACAAAGTCCAGTCTTCATCATCAGACACTTCGCGGAAACCAAACCGTCGAGATACTCTTCGCACTGCAGGGGAAAACAAAATACATGTAGTCACAATGCTGCATTAATAAAAAATATTAATATATAGCAAAGCATATTTTATTGATTTTATTTAAAGATATTCAACTGTGCAATAAAAAACATATCATTTTCATTATCATCTGACCAAAAATATTATTTATATATTGACTTGAGTAATAAAGAATATGTTATAAATTATATAAATAGTTGTTTTGGGTGTTTTTTTCCAAAGACATCCGATTAAAGAACAATGAATATATTACATGAGTTATTACCTAAGCTAAGCTATGACAATATGACAACAGGCACTTAAAGGAATGCCTAGGTTTTTTGGACTGGTATGCATATTCAACGATATAAATACACAGTATTGATTAATATCAACAACTATATTATTGTATTTAATTAATAAAATGGTTAAATGTGATGGCTATTATATACAACAAGTGCAGCCATTTTGTTCCATACCAGTGAATACATTCTCTGGCGAGCTGGTGGTTACGTATACTTAACACAAAACATCACAAATGAGTCTAAGAACTAGAGAAACAAATCTACCTGGTTTTTGTGGGATGATAAAATAGTCATGCATTGCAGTGTTTTGTAATAATATATTTCCCAGTAAGCCAGCAATAAGTATATATTATTTTTCAATACAAAATAAAGCACCAATGTCAAAGTGGCTCCATACCAAGTCGAAATAATCATACCATGTTTTGTCCATGCATTAACCTAAGTACTGAAATGAAATACAGAGTGTTTTCTTAGTTAATTGGGTCAATATTCCGTTAGATGCCTCTACCTTTGATTCCTTATTGGCAGGTGTGTATTTGCTAGGTACCCAGACTGGCCAATTAACTGACGCTGTCTAGACACCCAATTCTTGCCCACTAGACAGGGTTATCCACCTTCTGCACAGTGCTACAAAAATCTGTCTGATAATTGTGTTAGAAAAGTCTGTCTGACAGGAGGGCTAGATGTTTCTACATACGTGTGATATTTTAACTCATGTTTTACAACGATTGATGTCATAGCTCATGTTTTTCAGAATTCTGTTTGTCATTTAATGTTGTATCATTGTTTTTAAAATATTTAAACAAACAAATAAATATTTTCAACTTTATATTTATTGGTAAGTTGTTACATTTTTATGTTGTTGCATGGTGTCGACTATATTTTTCCGCGTATGGTTAAAGGAGTTTGTAGGTGAAATGTTTATGGATCGTTCTACAATAAACAAATCGTAGCTTACAAAATTAATGTTTTGTTACCGTAATTAAATGAGCAAGAAAAAGAATCAATCACCGTTTCAGGTATAGAGTAGTGTATGCCTCAAAAAGAAAAGAAAATGGCTGCCCCCACTTAGCAGGAGGTTTTTTTATTAACACTACAATTATGCGTTTTTCATTTGTTAAAGTGTCAGTATGTGTCGGTGGTCTGGGTATGCATCTTTTCAACACATAAGATTCATGTTTTATTTACTCTCCCTTTAACATTTGTGAAAATCTTTATCACAAAATATATATGCAAAAACCTATTAAGCCTGAGTCTTCATTTCTGAGCGTCTCAGAGAACATATTTAGAAGAATGGTGTAACACAATAACACATCTAATTTGTGGGATACAAACTCTTTCCTGCCACATAGGCTATTCTTTTCAGCCTCTACTTGCAGTCTAATCACCATAATGTGCTCATGTTAAACAAAAATAAATAAAATTATATGATTATTTGTGGGGCTCTTAAAAGTACAGGGCTTATAAAGCATTTGCTATGTTTGCTATGTTTACTACATTGTTAATCCAGCACTGATTAGCTCATCCAGATTTCATGATGCAAAAACAAAGGCAAATATTCCAGCTTCAAGTATCAATTATCTTTTATTCTGCAATAGTTCTTTATTACTTTAAATGATTTTTAAAGCACTTACCAACATCATACTTGCAGTTTGTTAGACAAATGTAAATCCACCTGTAAAATACAAAGATATATTGTTTAACAGATTAACATCTGACAGATTCTAAGATTTTTTTTTTACAGTTTTATAGACATATAAATCCACCTGTAACAAATAACAAGAGAATTTCTTAACAGATTAACATCTAACAGATTCCAGATTTTCTACAGCTGTTGGTAATAGTAAATTCTCAAGATTCACAAGAGATTCAAGCACATGTATACCAGCTGATATTCAGTTACCACTACCACAACCCCCTCAACCCCCAACAAAGAAAGAAAGACAAAAGAAAACAAGAAGTATCATGCACATTTATAAATTGCCCTAAAATGAACAGACATAATTGTTGAAGGCTAATTATCTTTGAAGTGAATGACTAACAGTGGGAAGCACTTGATGCACAGTCAGTTTCGTATCGATCCCTGTTGGTGGACCCACTGGCCTTTTCTCTTTCCAGGCAGTGCACCAGTACTGGCATTTGAAAAAGGCTGTGGTATGTGTTATTCTTTCTGTGGGATGTTGCATATAAAAGGTCCCTTTCTACTAATGGAAACATGTAGTGAGCTTCCTCTGTAATACTGTAACTCCAAATTATAAAATGTTTGCGATCCAATAGCCAATGATTAATAAATCAATGTGCTCTAGTGGTGTCATTAAATAAAACTTAATTTTTTCACCAAGACAAGGGCAATAGTGGTTAGTAATTTGTGAAAAGTCACTCAGTGAAATAGTGGTTTACTGTCTGAAGCCATCAAGCAGTCTTGAACCGACTAACCATCAGAGCGAACCGTTAGCAAACATGTTATCAGTTTGACATCTGTGTTTCCATTAGACATTACTTCGCTGCTAAGCACCATGATCTCAGTCTGCACAATGATGTCTTAACAAATCAATGTGCTACAAATAATCTTTAAAGTGATCACATTTTAACTGTGGCCCTTTGGCCATTTTCAGATAAATCATATAGCTATATAAACTGGCAAATAAAAGAAATAAAATGCCATATTCTATCCACCATACATTGTAAATGTATTAGGTCATTGTCAAGAGGTATACCACCAGTCCCTGTATGTACCATTAGTATACAGTATCTGTACAAGTTTAGAGGCATACTTTCACAGATCATCAACCTATTTAATGTTCTAACAATGTATTACCTGAAGAAAAATAATTGGATTTGTCCTTAATGTACTTTATTCAACCATCTTCATAACCACCATACTCCATGTATTAATAACATTTTGTAAAAATATTTGAATTATGGCAATGGTCCATAATTAAAAAAAAACAAAATTGCCTAGAGGGATGTCATGGATTTCACTCCATCATGGTTCAGTTCAGGTGATACAATAGCTAGATTTGGTTTCAAACGATTAATGTAAAAAAAAAAATTATTATCCATTTTTGGAGAAATAAGGTTCTAAAATCCATGACAGTATGCCTTTAATGTAATCTACAACTAGTTTAGGAAGTAGGTCTTCTTTAAACATCTGAATAATATACAGTAATACTATCTGACTGGAAATAAGTCCATGCAGGGGGACACAACAATTAATTATGAGCTAAGTATGGGGCGGATTTAACACAGACTAAATGTCACCCATTGGGCTATTTCTCGTTCCTGCCAGTGCACCGTGACTGGCATATCAAAGACTGTGGTATGTGCTATCCTGTTTGTGGGATGGTGTATATAAAAGATCCTTTGCTACTGGCAGAAAAATGAAGCGGCTTTCCAAAAACTCTATGTTAAAATTACCAAACGTTTTGACATCCAACAGCCAATGATTAATAAGTCAATGTGCTCTAGTGGTGTCATTAAACAAAACAACCTTTAACAGATTAAAAGTCTGATTGGTTATAACGAGTGTAGTGTACACCAGATTCATCTGGCTCTTATGCAGATTACTGTTAAAACACGGTTGTTTCAAATATAAAACTGAAAAAATCATTACTTGATTAGTATTCACTGTAAAAGAAAGAAAAAGAATTTAAAAAGTAATGTCCAGAAAATAAAAACTTAACTGATTTGTACAAAGACAGAAAATTATATATTTTTAATGTTAAACTTAAAAACCGTATGCAAAAGATGGTTAACTGTCACATTACATTTTTAAACATTAATTACAATTACACTTGTTTTTGTGTTTGATGGCTACATGTATGGTTAATTGGGCTTCCAATTCTGTGGAAGCTAGCTAGTCCCAGACGATGAGCCTTTAAGACCACGGACTGTCAAATACCATTTGAGTTTGAGCAGTAAGTTCGAACCTTAGCACTAGAACCTTTGTGTGTTTTTAAATATTGTATAATTAAATACTACATAGCACACACAAGTTTAATATTTTGTTTGGATGGTTTGATGACACCACTAGAGCACACTGATATATTAATCATCAGCTGTTGGACATGAAACATTTTGTAATAATAACATATTGTCTCAGAGAGGAAACCCACTATATTTTTTCACTAGTAACAAGAGATCTTTTATATGCACCATCCCACAGATGGGACAGCACATACCATGTCCTTTGATATACCAATCATGATGCACTGGCTTGAACGAGAAATAGCCTAACAGGCTTACTGACGGATCGATCCAAGAGTCAAGACGAAGTGAGTGCTTTATCACTGTGCCACATCCTGCTCCCTAGCATACAAGTACCACCAATATAAAACCAAGTTAGATTGCTCCGTTAATTCTAATGCCAAGACCATGACATTCCGATATTAATTACATTTATCTCATTACACTTTTGTGTTGACGTTAATATATCTGCTGTGTCATTTTCCTTCCTACACAGAATCGATGACAAATTGTAACTGTCAAACCCACGTCAGATTAATGCTACTACTTGACAAAAGTCGTTTGACTTTCATAATTTATCACTGTTGACCTATGGTACAGTGTAAAGGAATAGACTCATAGAAACAAAAAGGTGCACACCTAGGTGACAATAATTTTATTGTTAACAAATTTATTATTGCACTTGCTTTTCTCCTTTCCCATTTTAACATTTAACCATAGTCTGCTTTTCAGAATATGTTAACTGACATATTTGTATATGTCCCTATTTAACCAATATGCTTTGTCCGATGTACAGCTAGCATTTTCAACTAGATTTACAGGTATTTACAATTCACAATGAAATGACTTCAGACAAAAAAAAAAGAGGGCAAAATTTCTTTTGGTGTTAGTGGAATGCTGAATAAAATACATTACTTAGCTTAATTATAAATTGATGAATTTATGTATACATATTACATACATTAGATGGGCAGTTTATTTTATAGGCACTAACATGGAACTCTATGTAATGTAAATAAGGCCATTGTGTTTTAATTGATGTACAGGTATTTAAAACATTCAACAATTTTATACTTTAATTAACCTAGATCATTGAAATAAATTGTAACCTTTTTTTTTAAAGATTCAAGTTACTACTTAATGAATATGACACTCCACCCCCACAAAAACCTAACAAAACAAAACAAAACAAGAAACAAAAAAATGAATTGTAATAATAAATTAAAAAAACAAAATACTAGTAACCACTATTTATTAAGAACTTAATGAAAAGACCTTTAAATTATTGTATTTTTTTACTGAGCACGAGCCAATGGTGGCAAGTATAATCTAGTGTATAAGTATAATGTAGTGTATCTGGTCTTAAATCTTTCCACCTGGCATGTAATGCTAATTCATGTATATGCATGAATCAATAAGGCAGTGATTGTCCATTCATATGTTGCCTGGCACATCAAGCTTATAGGCTTCAAGCTTCAGTAAGCAAACATAACTACTGCCGCTCATTTCTAACCCCATTACAACTCAGGCAGTTAGTGACCATTCGACACCTTTTCATCACAGCGGTAATGTGCTGAATACCCAACTGTGGTCACAGTAACTGACCATTCAATACCTTTTTATTACAGTGTTAATGTGTTCAATATTGAATTGTAGTTGATTTCCCCTATATTTATTCAACAACACAATAAGTACACAGTGCTTCCATAGAGTAATTTTATAGATATCAAATTGAAGTTCCCAGCATGTCGGAGATATAACAATAAACATAAATATGGCATTGTCTGCAGAAGAAAAAAAAAGAGTGATCCAGTCCTTCCCATAGGGAATGCCTTTAAAATGGCTTACACTATCAAATATACTACAAGCTATTTATTTCCGAGTCGACTGTTTTCTAATTATACAGAAATATAGCAGTTTTTGTTATTTCTGAAACACTTTTACTTTTTCTTTTTTTTAATGTCAAACCAAAATGAAAATATTTACTACCAAAATCTGGGTGTTTTTTTAATTTGTAGAAGGATATGGGGCAACTATAGGTACACTATATGTGATATTCTGTGCTAGGTATATATCTAAGGCAGTAATATGGTTAAGCTGGCAGCACAAAGTGTAACAAACACCCCGGATAATAATCATATAAAAGCAGACCATTCAAAAGAGCAAGCACAATGAATATAAGAAATGTAATAGTCATCTACCTGTATGTATAACATAAATATGACAGGGTTTAGTTACATAATTTATTTACATCAGTATTGATGGCCTATTCAAAGGCCTTTCAAACTTACAACATGTTATAACACCATGCATGTTCTCATATTATATTTATTGTCACACAAATTTATTGCAGCATATTAAAGATACTATTAAAGACTCGGCATTGAATGGTTGTCAACACATACATGTACATGCCGACAGGTTTGTTAAAACCATGATCTGCACGCTCAGACTGGTCTAGTTTAAATAGCGAAGAAGCTTGCCCCAAGTTCAGCCAGCAAATGCTTCGCTAACATTCGCAAACTATTTGATTGGTTCCTGATGTGGCTATTTGGTTTAATGTGATGCACATAAATCAGTCTAGCAGATGTTTTACTGCTCGGTCTGGCTGAATGCAGCCTCAGTGCAACCATATAATAGGGTATTCCTTCCCATTAGCAAGACAGGTATCTTTAAGATGCATTTCACCTGACAGGACAGCACAAACCACAGTATTTAGTATGCCAGATGATCAACAGTAAGTAATGTATATGACCTTTCTTACAGACAGCAGAAACCACAGCTATTTCTTGCAGACTAAACAGCACATTATCACAGCTTTAAGATGCCAGCTGTACAGCACTAGGTGAAGTAGGATACAAAAAGACAAAATTAGACACTTCCAAATCAAATCTTTGAAAACATTAAACAAAAGCACTTTCATCAGGTTGCAGCTGTGGAAAAATATTTTTGTGTATTGTTTGTTTTCTGTCCAGTTACTGTACAAGTGGATCTCTGCTTTGAAACTAGTTCAGGGTTCACAAGGGATATATCTCAAGGAATTTAATTCCATCAACTGCAAAATAATTTAAGGTCAGCATTTCTAAACTACAACTGTTACATCAAGTTCTATATTTCCTACTACAAGCTACAAACATGCACACACACTTATCACTTGTGCTTACAAACATGTATTCCATAGTAAACAATAAAAATTCCATCTATTTTAATTTATTTTTTAATGTGCTAAAATGTATCCAGTAATATAGTTTTTGTTTTTCTGAAAACTCAATAAAAGTGTTTTTTCTTTATGAAAATATATTGAAGTATGTGGAAATTTTCATAATTCATCAGTTAAAAACATAAACTGCAAGAATATTCTAAGCATAAAGTCTGCATATATTTACAAATTTCAAGCACTTTTTAAGTTTCTTGAAACAGAATTCTACATTTTCTATACCAATTAAATGTGACAACAGCGATGCAACTGACAAGATAACAAGGTGCTAATTAAGCAATATGCTGGGGTGTGACTGTGGTTAACCAAACACTCCCTTCCCGTCCGTGAACGCTTACACTCCCGTGAGGTCAGTCAACATTAACAGTGAATCAGGAACCATTAGCACGCAATGAAAGATTAAGTGGTATTTATAATGCATGTGTGCGGCTCAAACATGACATACAAAGACATCTATTATTGACCAACGTTTCTTGGTCTATTTTCCAGACAGCTGTTGTATACGGGAAATGTGTCAGATAAAACTACAATACCACAATCTGAAACAATATGTCTGATATATATGTTACACAGGTGTTAAATGACAAAATTATAATACAGTGTACTGTAAAATTGCTATTTATTGTGTCAATGCAATTTAATAATTTTACTGCAAAATGTGTTGGCATTTAACATAATTATTTTTATTTACATTGCAGGGTACATGTATGTGGTAATGACTGACACCATTGTACAATCAACCGATTCAGGTTGACGTCATATTCAAATGAATAGTTTTATTACAGCTGGCCAATGGAGAACCAAATGCTAATGTGTTTACTTCTGGTAGGAACTAGGCATGTGCTTAAAACGTTTAGAGTCCTGAAATAATCTCTGATGACCGCTGACCGATGACACATACAATTTGTAAGGTGTTGCCATCATACTAAGTCTCAGACTCTTAACAGTCTTGAGTCTAAGACTTGGAAGGTTTTATAAGCACCAGGCAAGGGTTTATATTCCAGTGTTCAAGCCATTATGAGCACTGACATCGATGCATGGTGTAGTGGTCAAAACATGTTTTAAAGCTCGTAGATAATGGGTTCATATCCTGACACCACCTCCCACCCAAAGTTTCAACAGATCATAGAGGAGGCCACTATGTACATGGTCTTCTCTCTCACAAACATCCAGTGAGTAACTCCTGAGCTGGACTGACAGTCAAGAGAGCAACATGGATGGTGTACGCCTAGGACAGTATCTTTGAAATTTAATTGGATATACCAGCAAGAAAATATTTTGTAATGAAATGAAACAATGTGTAAAGTGTAAGGTCTTTAGTCTTCTATCCTATGAACCATCAACATCTAACCCATATTTAACTGATGCCAGAGATCCATGGTTTTAATAAAGTGTAAGGTCTCTACATAGTCTTCTATCCTACAAACCATCGACATATCACCCACATTTA